>WOVY01009597.1:0-247500 GCA_013436015.1 Rhipicephalus annulatus
AATGTTCCCGAAGTGCAGGTGATCTCAACAAAATGATCTACTATGGACTCGCAGCTTCTCTAACATCGTAGGCGTGGTTTGCGCTGAATGTAGTGTAACGAAGCGATAACAAAACTTGAGGAAAGGAACATGGCCTTGCCCCCGTCTGAAAAAGCCATCATCTCGATGCTTTACCAAAAGATGGTGCAATACTAAAGACAATAAATAATAAGGAGAAGCGATAAAGCACTACAGCAACAAAAAATACTGTACTTAGCTTCGCGCAGCAAATGGCTGCAGGCGCACAACATGAACGACTTCTGGTCGAGCACGGCACCGTTGAGAGTTCATAATGCTGTCGGGAACAACCTCGTAGTCGAGTGGGCGGACACGTCCAACTACTCTGTACGTTCCGAAGTACCATGACAGAAGTTTTTCACTAGCCCACGTCGGCGTATCGGCGTCCATACTCAGACATGGTCCCCGGGTTACAATGCACGAAGCTTCGACGAGGGTTGTAACGGCGGCTGTCGATCACCTACTGATTCTTGATGCGAAGGCAGGCGAGTTGATGACCTTCTTCAGCGAGCTGAAGGTAGGCGGTGACGTCGAGGTTCTTTTCGTCAGCGACGTTTGGAAGCATAGCATCGAGTGTCGTTGCCAGGCTCCTTCCATAGACCAACTTGTACGGCGTGAACTGCATCGTCTCTTGGACCATCGTATAGTACGCGAAAGTCACGTATGGTAGGATTTCATGCCACGTCTTGTGCTCGACGTACATGACCAGCATATCAGTGATGTTCTTATTGAGAGTTTCGGTAAAGCCGTTGGTCTGTGGTGGTAGGCAGTGGTCCGGCGTTGACTTGTCTGCCTTTACCTCAGGATCGCCTGACTTAGGTCCACCGTAAAGGCCGTACCTCTATCAGTAATGAGGACCCGTGGAGCTCCGTGACGCAGAACATTGTTCTCAACGTAGGGCCTTGCTTCCTCAGAGGCACTGCCTTTGGGCAGGTTCTTTGTCTCAGCGTAACGTGTGAGGTTGTCAGTACCTACGACGATCAATTTGTTCTCGGAGTTTGACGTCGGGAACAGCCCCAGTAAGTCCATGCCGATTGTTGAAACGGTTGGCGAGGTGGCTCGATGGGCCGGAGACGTCCGGCAGGCCTAGTCGGCGGTGTCTTTCGACGATGACAGTCGCGGCAGGTCCTGACTTAACGAGTGACGTCGGCAGCAAGTCATGGCCAGTAGTACTTTTGTTGGATTCTTGTGAGCGTACGAGAAACACCAAGGTGTCCCGCCACCAGGTCCTCGTGTAGAGCTTCAAGTATTTATGGTCTCGCTGCTGAAATAACCACGAAAAGGTGTCCGGCTCGAAGGGGTGAGAAGTTCTTCTTTAAGAAAACTCCGTTTCGCAAGAATAACGACTCCAGTGCTCTCTTGAAAAACATTTGGAACAGTCGTGCTGTCACCCTCTTGGTATTCCACAAAGCTTTTGAGTTCCGTGTCAGCTCACTGTTGCTCGGCGAAATCGTTGGTATTTACCGTTCCTAAGAAGCTGTTTTCATCCAGGCCACCGGGCAGCGGTGGTTCGACGGGAACGAGACAAGCAGTAAGCGTCAGAGTGTTTTTTCCAGACTTGTAAACGGCGGCCACATCAAATTCTTGCAGTCTGAGGCCCCACCGTGCGAGATGACTCGAAGGGTCTTTCAAGTTAGCAAGCCAACATAAAGAATGTGGTGATACGTGAAAGGTTCTACCTGGAAGGAAGGTACGTGTGGTGGTCACTCACAGCTTTGAAAGGCTGCCATAGGTGTAGGGGCAAAACTTTGACGCTGTCCAGATGACGGCAAGGCACTCTTTTTTGTGTGAAATAGTTGACTTCAGCCTTGAATAGTGACCGGTTAGCATAACTGATAACCCTTTCCACGCCATCAGTTTTTTGCACAAAGACGGCGCCGGGTCCTACGCTCCTTGCGTCGGTGTGTACTTCTGTATCGGCGTATTCGTTAAATGCGCAAGCATCGGTGGTGTCTGTAGGCGTCGTTTAAGTTCCTGAAATCCTTCTATTTGTACCACTTCCCACCTGAATTCGACGTTGCTTTCGTGAGGCGAGTTAGCGACTCGGCGATCTGTGAAAAACGTTTGACGAAACGCCTCTAATAGGCGCACAATCCGAGAAATCGGCGTACAAATTTCTTGTCAGTGGGTTGCGGGAAATCAGTGATGGCGGCTGTTTTGCGCGGGTCGGGACGGACTCCTGCAGACTTGCTAGTGATGTGTCCCAGGAACAACAGCTCCTCGTACGCAAAGCTACACTTTTCTGGCTTCAGGGTTAGTCCAGAGGTGCTGATTGCTTTATGTACCACTTCAAGGCAACGGAGATGCTCGTCGAAGCTAGGGGAAAACACGACGACGTCATCAGAGTACGCGAGGCAAGTCTGCCATTTCAATCCATGCCGCACGGTGTTCATAACGCGGTGGAACGTCACAAGAGCCGAGCAAAGGCCAAATGGCATGACCTTAAACTCGAAGAGGCCGTCGAGTATAATAAAGGCCGTCTTTTCTCGATCACTGTCGTCAACCTCGATTTGCTAATTGTCTGTTTTTAGGTCCATTGAGGGAAAATACTTCGCGTTTTGGAGTCGGTCCACAGCATCGTCTATACGTGGAAGAAGGTACACGTCCTTTTTTGTGGTTTTGTTCACGTGGCGGTAATTTACGCAAAAACTTAGGTTCCCGTCCTTCTTCACCAATACCATAGGTGACGCCCACGGACTCTTGGACGCCTGAATGGTGCTGTCGCGCAGAGTTTCGTCGACTTGTTTCTACACGGCATAGCATTCCCGCGTCGAGACTCGGTATGGGCTTTGTCGAACTGGCCGGGCACGGGCTTTCTACAGTTATGCAGCGATGTTTCGCGACTAGGGCTTGTCGAACTCGCGATGATAATGAGAAGTAGTCCTTGAATTGCACGAGCAGGGACTTGAGCTGGCCTTGCTTGCACTTCGAAAGGCTTGGGTTGACATCAAAATCCGGTTCAGGACTTCGATACGTGGAAGCAGCATCGGCAGCATAGAAAAGGAAAAATGAATTGCTCGTCTCCACGAATTTATCGACGTAGGCAATCATCGTACCACGGTTTATGTGCCTGTATTCACGACTGAAGTTTGTCAGTATCACCTTTGCTGTGCCGTCACGCAGCTCAGCTGTGCCTCTAGCGACGCAAATCTGACGTTTTAGAAGGAGGTGCTGATCGCCCTCGAAAATTACTTCTAGGTTTTTGGCTTTTTCGATGCCGACGGAAATGACTACGCTATAGGAAGGTGGCACGATGACCTGCTCTTTTAGGACATTAAATTTGTGATTCCATGGCATTGTAGGGGTCGGCAGTGTGTTTTCTGAGGTTAGTGTGATTGACTCAGACCTCAGGTAGATGACAGCGCTGCGTTGACTAAGAAAGTCCGTTTTCAGTATCGCATCCCTGGAGCAATTATGTAAGATGAAAAAGCTCGCAGGATAATCTGGTAACTAATGGTTACTCTAATTGTGCGGAAACCCGGTCGGCGCGTTATTAAGTGGCCTCCAGTGGTCCGAATTTCAGATCATTGCCATGTAGTTCTCACTGATTTACACTTCGTCGCGAGAGGCCCAGTGGCGGCTGAATAATCAGCTACCGTATCGACGAGACCATTGACTAGGGGGCCGTCGGATGTTACATCGAGGTCGCTGGTTCGTCATCGTGCGTTTTGGTGTTGGTCGGGGTGTCGGGTCACTGCTGTGTCTATTTGGTTCGCTTCTTCCACGTTGTGTCATGCCGTCTTCATGATGCGAAGGTTGGACGTCTAGACCCTTTTCGTCTTACCACGGGTGCTTTCGATTTCGTGACGACAGCGTGTCGGGAGCGGCGGAGGATCTTTGGTAGTTCATCGTACAGCAACCGCACCTCCATCGGTTGCTGCCCTTAGTTTTCCGAGTAAGGGCTCGGAGATTGGCCCCGAATAGGGTCAGTGTACTGCCCGCGGTGGGTGAGGCGTAGCGGCCTGGCGACAGCGAACGATAGGGTCTTCAGGGTGTCGACTGCACTCCCGCGAGGTAGTCGGTGATGTCATATGGTCGTTCACCCCGTTGTGGACACGGCGCGTTTATGTCGAAGCCCCGTAAACCCATCTGTCGGTACTGGCAGTGGCGACAGGTGTGCCCGGCCTCGCCGCAATGGTAGCAGAGCGGGCCGTTGTCAGGCGCACGCCAAACGTCGGTTTTCCTTGGCGTGCTGCGCTGACCCACTAGTGAACGG
Organism: Rhipicephalus annulatus; assembly: GCA_013436015.1. Lineage (NCBI taxonomy): Eukaryota > Metazoa > Arthropoda > Arachnida > Ixodida > Ixodidae > Rhipicephalus > Rhipicephalus annulatus. The sequence continues at coordinate 4,274 of WOVY01009597.1, forward strand.
TATGACATCGGTGGTGATGGTGGCGGCGGCGGTAGCGTTTGGCGATGGAAGTTCGACTGGGCGGCGTCTTTGCGAGCAGGTGGAGGAGGGGCGTGACGGCGGGCTGCACCAGCATAGCTTATGGCTTGCACCTGTGGCTGTGAAAGCTGAAGAAAGCACCGTGATTGTTGGATCTCCTGACGCACTACGTCCATGATGGAATGCACTTGAGGCTGCGCTGAAGGTAGGAATGCCCACAGCTAAATTGCACGATGTTTTGATTGTCTCATGCAGGTCTGTGCTTCCCTGCGCTTGGATGTCGGCGTAGCTTACAGCCGAGAAGCTGCGGTTGTATTGTCGTGTCCGCCTCTAGAGCGTCATCTGAATTTTGAGTGCTTCCGAGGCGAATTCAGTGATCGTCTTCAGCTGGTTTCTGATCAGTTTGGCGAAGAGTTGTGGCTTCACACTCCTCATAAAGAAGCCCAATTTCTTCTCCTTTGTCATGTTGGGGTCGGCGTGACGGAACAGCCGGGTCATCTCTTCGACAAAGATGTTCACGCTTTCGTTGGGAAGTTCAACACGTGTTTCCAAGGCAGTAGCGGTACGTTCCTTGCGAATGACGCTCGTGAAGGTGCTCAGGAACGTTGTCCGAAAAACATCCCAGCTTCGTAAGGTGGGCTCTTGGTTCGAACCACGTCTTCGCGGCGTCTTTAGGTAAAAACACGCGGTGAAGTTTTTCGTCCGTGTTCTAGCTGTTCAAGGCGGCAACTCTTTCGTAAGTCTCCAGCCACCTTTCTGGGTCTTCAAACGATGATCCCCGGAAAGTGGTGGGCTCCTTGGGGTGCTGGAGCAGGATAGGCACAGGTGGTACAAGGGCTGTCATCCACGCCGTGGCCAAGCTCAGGGATTAGGTCTTCCGGGTTTGGTCAGGTAGAGGCCTGAACTCTGGTGGAAGCCCTTGCTGCCGGCGGCTGGCTTGTTGCTCAGCGTTGGCGTCGATGTCTCCTTGACCGTGTGGGCTCGGCTCGCGGCTGGAGGGAGGTGTCCGGTACATGGGCCGGGAAGCACCTCTACCAGATATCACGTAGTCGCGACGTCGACAAATGGAGCACACTGCGAGCCGAATAAAAAAATTCCGCCATATCCACGAAGTGAATGATGATGAGTGGGCGAAGCTCCGGAGGTAAACCTGGTAAACCATGAATCCTCTGTACATTTTGCCCACTCGATTTTATTACATCGCTCCCCCTAGGCATACGTCGCCGCACTAAATCGAACAATTGCCTTCAACCATGACACGCGCCATATGTGACATGATTCCTATTTTATAAGATCTCGCGTCTTTCATCAACTACAAGTACCCGCTTTCTAGTTTATAACATCTTGCATCTTTTCATCATCAGCCTACAAGTAACCACCATCTAGTAAACACTACAAGAACTAAACCGAGAGGTGGCTACATGCAGGAGACTGGTACCGCCATCTAGTGAACACGGGCAAGAAACTAAACTAAAGGTGGTTACATACAGGGAACGGTACCGCCATCTAGTGAACACGCAAGAACTAACTAGAGGTGGCTACATACAGGCTACAGGAAAACGCCAGCCCACGCCCTAAGGAGCTTCGCCCCCTAAAAGCTGTTTTTTTTTTGGGGTGAAACATGTGCACAGTAAGCGTGGAAGTCCGATTGCAGACCTGTGCCACGGATAGCGGCGAACGAAGCGTCGGGCCATCCGATCAACTTGACAAGGGGCAAAAGTGCATAGGCATTATACTCTTGCCATCGAATAATCTACTCGTTATCCCTAGCGATTGACGTAGCTTCCAGAATAATCTTTGATGTTTACAAAGTGGGCGTAATGTCAACAATAATCTACTACGCCCGTCGCAGCTTCTCGAACATCGTAGGCGTGGTTCGCGCTGAACGTAGTGTGTAACGAGTTAGGTAACAAAACATTAGTAAAAGAATGTGGCAATATCCACAGTCCGTGACGGTCGGGGGGCAGTCTCGTGGGGTTGAAAGGAGGGTAGTGGAGGCTTACTGTGTCATCAGGGATGAACCGGCAGCTCGGATACAACGTTCATGGAGGTGACCCAAGACGTGTACGAGCCGGCGCTTGCCTCTTTGCACAGGATGGCATTCATTACAGTAATGCGACCCTCAGGAGGGTTGATAATAGTATGGGTCTTCAAGCCACAGCTTTTGAGGGAGACCCAGAGCCCTTAGGCAACAGTGGAACCAAAGACGATTCTTAAGGAGCTCCAATATTCAAGCCACATGAAGTCCTTGGGGAGAAAAAAGCGACGTAAGCACAAGGGCCGAGCTAATCAACATATTGTATATGAACATGCAGGGTGGCAGAAATAGGTATAAAGTGGGAGTAGATAATGAGCATTAAGCAAAAGGGAGCTGATGGTATATGGGGTTGCAGAGACACATCTTCGGGACATGGAGCAACTAACCATGCAATCAGGACTATGTATGGGAAGGGAATATACTGCAATATTGAAGGTAGGGGAAAGGGGTTGCAGTTCGTGCATTATTACACAAAGTATGTGTTGGAAAAGCGTCAAGCAGAATGCAGAGAACATATATGGTTAAAATAGAAAGTTGTTAGGCAAGATGACACTCTTTAGTTTATTGTACTCGTGAGCGGAGCAAAGGCCAGCGAAGAAAACCAGGGCAACAGTGGAATGTATAACAATGACAATAAAATAGGAGGAGAGTGTAAGGTAATTATAATAGTAGATATGAATGTGCACATAGAAGTTATAGATGGGTATACTGACCCAACAGGCAAAATGATTATAGATATGTGTGAAAGGCATTATTTGATCTTTGCAATAGTACTGAGAAGTGTGAAGGGCAGATAACATGGGAGTTAGGAAGCCTGCAGTTGACGATAGGTTATGCGCTGATGTCACATGGAATGTATGATAAGCTGGGGGAATGCACATCAATAAATGTGGCTCCACAAGTCTGGGTAGTGATCACAAACGTATCAGGCCTAAGCTTTGGAAGAGCAATGAAATTGGGGAGGAGACAAGAGGAGCAACTACAGGGGCATTTTTATTTCGAAAGACAAATGGAATTAGCTTTTAATCAAATTGAGAAAGCAATTACTGATTACTGAGACAAAACAGTGTGGACGTACACAAATCTAATTAGACTGTATGAGCTGAAGCTAGCTAAGGCGCGTAACAAGTCACGTCAAAAAAGGAGATAGACACCAAAAGTTGGTGGGATGAGGGAAGTTGAAGGGGCCCTGAAAAACTTTCTTGAGTGACCATGAAATCAATTCACTGCAAAAGCATATTGCCTTAAAAATCAACGCTGCTAAATTTTTAGTCTGTCCAGAACGAGCGGATTTACTAAGATTGTTATAACACGATGCAATCGCTATCTCTCGTCTTTCGTCCCGACGAAAGCGCAGGGAGCTAAGCAGGAAGAGATGGGAGGGGCAAACAAAAACGTGACGCGTGCCTCCTGACCTTGAGCACTTGTTTTCTTTTTCTTTTTTCGAATGCGTGTCTTTTCAGGTGTGATTGTGCGCGACCGCGTGGACAGGTAGTGGCCTCCCGTGGCGATCGAGCACGCCATATTCAAATTAGCCAATTGGCTCATAGATGGCCTTACTACGAGGGATTTTTCGGGCTTCTTCAGTGATTTGTCGAGAGAACAGAAAACAATAATTAGCTGACTGATAATTTATTGTGAATCGAGGCCGCATGCTGCGCTATAACCTTCGGCTCGCGTGTTGTCGGTAGCCTCTACAACCAATCGGCAGCGTTTTTCTGAGCATGCTCAAAAAGTTTTGCAGGGCCCTTTTAGGTGAGCCATATATAGCAAAACGACAGGCGTCCTCTAGGGAATACAGACTTGCTAAGCAGCGGGGTGAACTAACAGGTGATGTTGAAAGAAAATAGGATATCTCTCTAAGCTATAAGTATACTCCGCAAGAAACAGACGGAAACACGAAGCAGGTTTATTGAAAAATCCACATGGCCCCTCGTGCCTTTTCTCTCCTCATTGCCCTCCCTTGCTTTTTATTCTTTCCTTTCTATATTACCTCGGTTTTGCAATAAACCTTCAGTTGATAGTGTGCGCTTGTCTGTCCTTTCTCTCTGCTTTGTGTTGTTGTAGGCCCGTGTGCTCAGATTTGGGTGCATGTTAAAGACCCCAGGTGGTATAAATTTCCGGAGCCCTCCACTACGGCGTCTCTCATAATCATATAGTGGTTTTGGGGCGTTAATCCCACATATCAAATATCTATACTTCGTGTTTCCGTCTGTTTTTTAGCGTTAGCTACACTGGCCTCGCTGAGCCAATTTTGCGTGCCACTGGCTGTGCATGCGCAATGATACTTCGCCGCCACCGCGCGCGGCTCGCCGCCGTTGTGCGCGCAATTCGATGCGCTGCGCAGATGATCAGTGGTGTCACGCACCGGAGCCGGCACCTCCCTTGCACTCGGCCATTGCCGCGCGCGACTTGCCACCGCCGGTGTGCGCTTTCCAGAGGAGTGCCGTCATAGCCTTGGTAATTGATTGGTATGTGGGGTTAACGTCCCAAAACCACTATATGATTATGAGAGACGCCGTAGTGGAGGGCTCCGGAAATTTAGACCACCTGGGGTTCTTTAACGTGCACCCAAATCTGAGCACACGGGCCTACAACATTTCCGCCTCCATCGGAAATGCAGCCGCCGCAGCCTGGATTCGAACCCGCGCCCTGCGGGTCAGCAGCCGAGTACTTTAGCCACTAGACCACCGCGGCGGGGCGTCATAGCCTTGGTAGACATATGGACGCCAACGCGCACGCCTTCCCTGTGCAGTCGTGATCTGACACTGCGCTGGAGCCGCTTGATAGCGCCTCTGACTGGCACTTGCCACTGTGGTATAGCCATGGAGAGGAAGAGTGCAAATTCTGCTCAACGATGCAGTAGAGCGGAGAAGCTTAACTCATCAGATCCCGAAGTAGTTGCCCGGCACTAAATATACATGTGCCACATAATACGTATACCGTGTGTGTTTCATTGGAACAGCTGTAAGCATGATAATCAAGCTAACTCTAGACAATCAGGAATGCTTTCCAGAGGAGTAACGTCATGACCTTGACATACATATTGGCACCAGCGCGGGCGCTGCTATGCTATCACAGAAAGACATACAATTCCAAATACTATTGTTGGGCCATGAGACGGCAGCATGTTACTTCACTGACCACCAAGCCGTCTTTGTGGCAATAGAGAAGCTACCTAGACGCTGAACAGAAAATGTACATGTCCCACGTAATACGTATGCCGTGTGTGTGTCATTGCAGTAGCAGTAAGCATGATAGTCCAGCTAATCCTAGACACTATGAAAAGCTAACAATAATCAGCTGAACCTTTGCTAACGCTACGTATATCGTGGCACAGCTGAGCTAGGCCACTGCCATTTTTTGCACAGTACACTTATGGATCAGTATCAACTTGCCCAACTAGCCACTCTTCTTTCTAAGCTGTAGAAGGAAAGCATCCCTTCTGATCAATGAAAAGATTAGAAGAAAGGGGGCTCAGGGGCTTCCAGAAGTACATAAAGAAGAATAGAAAGGCAGTTGCAAAATTTGGGAACCATCAAAACTTCCTCAGAAATGAGACAAGCCTACAGCAGAGGTTTATGACTACAGCTCAAGGTGTTAGCCTAGAAGGGACGAAGCTACCGAATATATAACTACAAAGGTGGCAGAAAAACGTCAACAAGTGCCTTATGCACTGTAATAGACAAGAATATATCAACTGGCGCACTGGCTCCATTTTCACAACGAGCGTGAGAAAGGGCTGAGAAGAGGGTTCACAGTGCTACATCAACAGGCCTTTATGGCATATAAATTATGCTGATGAAGGCATTGCGTGCCAAGTCTAAACAGACTTTGAGAGAGGCAGGGAGAAAACATTAAATGATGAAATTATTGCTGTTGTCTGGCACGCTGTCTGCCAAAAACTAATACGTCCCTTCAGTTCACAAGCCCTCCGGAGCTCATCACTCGATACGCAACTTCAGGCTACCCAGATGGCCCAAGAAAGAGCAGAACATCACGGTGTCCCAGCTCCGACTTGTACGCGGCCAGCGGTTTCCGCGGGTTTCCAAGAAGGGTTAACGCGAAAGCTCCTCAGAATTTAATAGAGTTCTCTGTCTGTCTGTCTGTCTGTCTGTCTGTCTGTCTGTCTGTCTGTCTGTCTGTCTGTCTGTCTGTCCTTCAGTGCAGCCAGAAAAATCTGGCGATGATTTTTGTTCGTACGCGAAAAAAAAGCACTCTGGAATCCCATGCTCTCTGCTGTCTGCCGCGGTCATAGATACTTATTTCTCCATGGCCGCGGTGTCCGCCGGAAAATACTTTCTTTCAGTTCAGCCAGAAGATTCTGCCGGTGATTCTTGCTCCCACGCAAAAAAAAAAAAACGTGCGCACGCTGAAATACCATGCGCTGTGCTGTCTGTCGCGGTGTCTGCCAGAAAAATATACTTTCCTGCAGTTCAGCAAAAGATTTTGCCAATGATTTTCGCTCGTATGCGAAAAGAAAAAAATGGCCCGGTATCTGCATGTAATCTGCAAATATCGTCGAAATACGATAGTGTTGCGGGTGGAGACAGTGAACAAGACATTATTTATTCGATGTTATGCGCAAGAAAATCGGTGAATGGTATTCCGGAGGCGCTGCGTTAGAGTGCCTCGAGCGTGCACTGGAGGCTCACGAGCGCATCAAGTCATGTCACACATGAGCCATGAGCGCCATCTAGCAGTTTGTTTTGGAAAACAAAGCGCGTGGCCGTGCGCACTCTTCTCAAAGGTGATAAGGTGTAGAACGCGAGGCGACGGGTAGGTGCCACCACTATCTCGTCTTAGCAAAGCGTTGGAAACAATTCCTCTTCGTGCAAGCGTTGCATGGTAAGGGCTGCGTGATAAGGGCTATGGTCCTTAAAATTACTTATGTATGCGTTTTCTAGTAAGACATGCATATGCAGAATATATGCGTGTTGTTATGGTGCCCCAGACATGCGCAATAATTGCTTTTTAATTGGCAATTGCACAAGCATTAACGCTCAACCTCTAGCAACAGTAGGTGGTCGCTGTGAATGGGGTCAGCCTTTTCAAGTACCCGATGCCGGGAAGAGTGCACAAACAGACAAAAGTACAAACAGCCAGACAGACAGACCAAAATTTTGCGTCGAAGGTCCCCAAGAAAGACTATCATCTTTAAAAACATCCGCACGCTGGAATCTCATGCGCTCCGCTGTCTGCCGCGGTCATGGATACCTCTTTCTCCATGGCCGCGGTGTCCGCGGAAAAATACTTTTTTCAGTTCCACCAGAATATTCTGGAATTGATTTTCGCTCGTACGCGAAAAAAGAAAAAAAACATGCGCACACTGGAATCCCATGCACCCTGCTCTCTGCCGCGGTGACGGATGCTTCTTTCTCCGTGGCCACGGTGTCCATCGAAAAATACTTTCCTTCAGTTCAGCCAGAAGATTCTGCCGATGATTCTTGCTTGTACGCGCAAAAAAAACAAAAAAGCATGCGCGCGCTGGAATTCCATGCGATCTGCTGTCTGCCATGGTCACGGATACTTCTTTCTCCGTGACTGCGTTTGTCCGCCGGAAAATACTTTCCTTCAGTTCAGCTAGAAGCTTGTGCCGATGGTTTTTGCCTGTACGCGCAAAACATAAAAAAACATGCACACGCTGGAATCACATGAGCTCTGCTGTCTACAACGGTCACGGAGACTTCTTTCTCCGTGGTCGTGGTGCCTGCCGAAAAATATTTTCCTTCAGTTCAGCCAGTAGATTCTGCCAATAATTTTTGCTTGTACGCGCAAAAAAACGTGCTTGCTGGATTCCCATGCGCTCTGCTGTCTGCCGCGGTGTCTGCCGAAGAAAATATTTTCCCTGAGTTCAGCCAGAAGATCGGGCAGGGATTGTTGCTCACACGCGATAAAAAAAAACATGTGCACGCTGGAATTTTGTTTGCTCTGCTGTCTGCCACGGTCACGAATACTTCTTTCTTTGTAATCATGGTGCCCGCTGAAAAATACTTTCTGTAACGAGGGCAGTGGGCATGGAGCTCAAATATAGAAAAGGAAGAAGAATTGCTGTAGACTATGCATTAATTAGGAAACGACTTTTAGATATTCGATTTGCGAAGCTAGGTTTAAATTTAACCAGAAAATGTTCTAAGTTTTGGTGCCCCTGTTTTCGGAAATTGCCACAGAGATGCATTCGATGCGGTGTGTAATTTTATTCAAGACTTTAAACGTTTTTCAACATAAAGCCCACGTGAACAGATACTCAAAAAAAAAGGGGTCGAAAAGTAATTTTCAATTCTGAATAAATCCGTGACATACCAAATTAATCGGTTTGGCAAAACCAGCTGTCTGGTCGGCTCCCAAAATCAAATTGTAGCTCTTAGTGTCTACTTTGTTGTTGATTCTTTTTCTCACTATCTAAATCTTTGGTTTCTTTTTTAACATGCTGTCTTTACTATACAACCCCCCCCCTTTTTTTTTGTTGTAAGCAATAATGCAGTTATCGTCCATATAAGACTACATGTTCTCTTGGCCAATCCCCCATAGTGGGTACGAGCCATGGATTAGAGGATACAAACAAAGAAACAAACATATCTTAACATGTCACATAATTATATACGTAAAATCAGATTATTGGTCTATTCTAAGAATAAATTTGTTTATGTAAATATTTGTATGCATTATATTAAGCACCACACTTGCCTATGGCTATCGGTAATCTTTCTGCTATACCTCCATCATTCTAAATCTGAACAGTAAATTTTAAAGCCACTCAATTCTTGGCCAATCCCCCACAGTGGGTATGCGCCACTAACAATAGGTGAACACAACAACAACAACAAACAAACAATCGCAGGCTTGCGTTCAGTTAGCCCTTGCGCTCAATAAAGCTTTCGTTCACCGAGTCAACTCCTGCTGGTTCAACACCCCGTTTCAAGTGGTGGAAGTGCTGGGATACATCTGGTCCTCACCTGGGACTTCGCAGCCGCACACTCCAACCACCTTCTGCAATGACTGATCCGGGACCGTCTCAGGCCGCCACTCCAAGTCCCGCACCCATACCTGTTTTTTGCGCTGGCGCTCTCCGGCAGCGCGACCCCCCCCCCATATTTGGTGGCACAGAGGACCAGAGATGTGGACAACTGGATTGCCGAGTATGAACTGGTGAGCGCGTACAATAAGTCGAACGCAGCCGATAAGCTCACAAATGTGAGTTTTTACCTGAACAACGTGGCGAAGCTATGGTACAGGAATCATCAAAGTGATTTCAGTACCTGGTTGGAATTGGCAAAAACCCTCTCGGAAGTCTTTGGACGTCTTGCTGTCCGCCGCCTTCGTGCTGAACAGCGCTTGCGTGGCAGAGTACAGAGAACAGATGAGACTTTCACGAGCTACATCGAAGATGTGCTCTTCCTCTGCCAGCTCGTCAACCCGACTTTGGATGAGGCGGGCAAGATAAAAAAACATAATGAATGGAATTGACGACGGTGCATTCCAAATGCTTGCTGCGAAGTGTCCCCAGACAGTCGCCGAGGTGATTCAGCTCTGCCAATGTTATGATGAGCTGCGTAGGCAACGTGCTTCCACACGTTGCGCTGCTCAGGACACCGCGGACCTCTCATCCCTCGACTATCGCCATGACACTGCCGACCACTCTGCGTTGATGGCAGTCATAAAGCAATTCATACGCGAGGAGGTCGCCCGGCAGCTATCTATAATCACAAGAACTACCGAGCCGATGGCACCCTTGTCGCCTTCGCTTCGCCAGGTCATTCAATCGCAAGTTGCCGAAGCATTGCCGCCAGCTCAGGCTTCACCAGCTGTTACCGCACCACTAACGTATGCAGCCGCGGTTGCTCGGCCACGTGCGCCAGCGTCTCTGGCCATCTACGAAGCTACTCGCCACGTTTATTCATCGACGCCAACTTCCCGCTCGCTGACCGTCCCGTCTCCAGCTGTATATGAAACAGGTCACAACGTTTATATGACGCCGCCACCTGCACGACCATTTACGGTACCTTATTCAGCGAACAGTGCCCCTATCGTCAGCCAATGGCGCACTCCGGATAATCGGCCGATCTGTTTTTCATGTGGCATCCCAGGCCACGTAGCTCGTCACTGCCGTCGTCGCAGCTTTTCTTCTCACGACATTGCAGGGGCCTCACATTACATGCCCACTATGCCCACTCAGCCGCAATATCCCGTTCCTGCCGATCCACCTCTAGACGTACGTCCCGGTCGCCGACCATCCGGCTCAAGTCGTTCACCTTCTCCTCGTCGTCGATCTATTTCTCCGATGTTACGTCGCAACAGCCCCCCGCGAGGGGAAAACTGACGGGCGCCGTTCCGGAGACAAGAACTACGTTGGCAGCGAAAATTTCAAGACCTAACTGCTGTCCCCCGAACGAAACCGAACTCTATATTGATGGCATTAAGGTGCATGGACTTGTTGACACTGGAGCTGCCGTATCTGTAATTAGTGAGAAACTGTGCCAAAACTTGAAGAAAGTGACCACGCAACTTACCGACCTATCTTTGCAGACAGCTACGTCCCATCATATTCAGCCTTCAGCTTTGTGCACTGCACGAGTCGTCATTCAAGGTGCGATGTACGTCGTCACATTTGTAGTTTTATTCCGTTCTTTGCATGACGTTATCCTTGGTGGGACTTTCTTTCGTCAAATTCTGCTTTGGTCGACTGTGCTCGTTCTGAACTCGCGTTATCTGTGCCGTGCTATGACCCCGACGATGGTGCTTCGTGTAGAGTGTTTGCTGCTTCTGACGTTGACATTGCGCCTTTCTCGGCTGTTGTTGTCTCGGTGTCGTGTGCCTCCCTCCGAAATCGCCTGTGTTGTTTTATGCCATCGGTTCCATCTGCGTGCCGTCGAAATATCATGCTTCCGTTTGCCGTCGTCATTTTTTCGCAATGGTCACGCTGCCATTTATGTGTGTAATCCCTCGGACAACCCGTCATCCCTACTACATTGGAGTGGGAAGCTACGAACCTTACGAGTGCATTCTTTCGGCTACGATACCCGATTCTACGGTTTCGCTCCCAATTTGTGCTGTCACTCCTACCAACGCGCCTAATGATGCTCTGGACGTATTTTCGGATGCCATCGACTCTGAGCTCGCACCAACTCAGCGCGAAGAGACTATAAATCTTCTTCTCCACTTTCATTCTTCATTCGATCGTGACCAGTCAGTCGCTTAAGCCGAACCTCTGCGGTCGTTCACCGTATTGACACCGGTCAACAAGCCCCGCTAAGGCAGCGTCCGTACCGTGTGTCATCTGCTGAACGCCGTGTCATGGACAAACAAGTGGACGACATGTTGAAACGTGGCATCATCGAGCCCTCCAACAGTCCCTGGCTTCACCGGTTGTTCTCGTCAAGAAAAAATACGGATCTATCCGGTTCTGCGTAGACTACCACCGACTCAACAAGATAACGCGCAAAGACGTATACCCTTGCCGCGCATCGATGATGCTTTGGACTGCCTACAAGGAGCAGAGTTCTTTTCTTCGTTAGATTTACGCTCCGGCTACTGGCTACTGGCAGGTGCCCATGGCAGAGGGTGACCGCCCGAAGACAGCCTTTGTAACACCGGATGGACTATATGAATTCACCGTTATGACCTTTGGCCTCTGCAATGCGCCTGCCACTTTCGAAAGGATGATGTATACCGTCTTGCGAGGTCTGAAATGGAAAACATGCCTCTGTTATTTGGATGACATTGTGGTATTTTCAAGCGACTTTGCGACCCACCTCAGCCGCTCGAGCAAGTTCTTACGTGCCTTTCCACGGTGAGACTTCAACTTAACTTGAAGAAATGCCACTTCGGCGCTCGCAAGCTTGTAATTCTCGGCCATGTGTTTCTAAGAACGGCATTCTCCCGGACCCTACGAAACTTAATGCAGTCGCGGCGTTCCCAAAGCCAACCACCATCAAAGAGCTTCGAAGCTTCATCGGCCTATGTTCTTACTTCCGGCGCTACGTCCGCAATTTCGCCTCCATTATCGCCCCTTGACCAATCTTCTTGCCGGAAGTTCTGATTTGTCAGCGTGGTTGCAGGCGTGTGATGATGCATTTCAGGAACTCCGACGGCTCCTCACCACGCCTCCCATACTCCGACATTTCGATCCGTCTGCTCCAACGGAGCTTCATACGGACGCTAGTGGTGTCGGGCTAGGGGCCATACTGGCCCAACGCAAGGAGGGCTTTGATGAGTACGTCGTTGTCTATGCCAGCCGCCCCCTCAGTAAAGCCGAGAAGAATTACAGTGTAACTGAAAAGGAGTGCCTCGCCATTATTTGGGCAATCGGAAAATTTCGGCCTTATTTATATGGACGTCCGTTTGATATTGTACAGACCACCATGCGCTTTGCTGGTTATCTTCACTAAAAGATCCTAATGGTCGGCTCGCTCGTTGGGCATTGCGGTTACAGGAGTTCGATATCCGTGTTATCTACCGTTCTGGCCGGAAGCATTCCGACACCGATGCCCTGTCACGTTTGCCATTGGATTCAGAGCCTGTCGGCTCGCCTATCTCCACCAGTGCTGCCATTTCGGTCATGCCTTCCGAGCAACGCAAAGATGCTTGGATTTCTTTTCTTTGGACTTGCTCTCAAACCGGACGCCCGCTCCAGTTTCCAGGACGCTTCGCCGTCAAGCAGGACACTTCGCTATTCGGGATAACCTGCTTTGCCGCCGAAACTACAGGTCGATGGGTGGTCGCTCGTCATTCCCCGACATCTGCGCTATGACATATGTGCCACGTTCCACGATGATCCGCAATGTGGCCACGTTGGTGTGTTAAAAACATACACTCGCTTGCAGCTGCAGTACTACTGGCGCGGTATGTACGTTTCGTTCGCCGTTACGTAACGTCTTGCCTTACATGCCAGCGACGCAAAATGCCCGCTCACCATGCCACAGGTCCCTCGCAGCAGTTGCCATGTCCAGCACGAGCTTTCGATCATGTCGGAATCGACCTTTACGGTCCGCTTCCCTATACTTCGAGTAGCAACCGCTAGGTCGTTGTCGCTATCGACCACCTAACGCGGTACGCTGAAACAGCTGCGTTACCTTCTGCTACCGCAAAAGACGTTGCATGTTTTATACTGCAAAACCTGGTTTTAAGGCATGGAGCACCTCGAGAGTTACTAAGCGACCGCGGCCGCGTTTTTCTCACCGATGCCATCAAAGTGTTGTTGAGCGAGTGTCGCATCATACACCGCACTACCACAGCCTATCATCCACAAACTAATAGGATGACAGAGCGTTTTAATTGTACACTTGGGGATATGCTGGCCAAGTACGCTTCATCCGACCAGTCAAATTGGGATAGCATACTGCCTCTTGTGACATATGCTTACAACACTGCAACGCAAAGCACCACTGGATTTTCGCCTTTCTTTCTTCTTTATGGACGCGAGCCATCATCAACAATGGATACTATTCTTCCTTATCGACCGGACCCTTCAGAGATTACTGCCGTTTCTCGAGCAGCAGCACACGCAGAAGAATGTCGGAAGCTTGCTCGTGCGTTCACGTCACATGACCAGACGCGCCAAAAACATCGCCACGACGCGTCAACCACGCCTATGAGCTTTGCTACGAACTCACTGGTGTGGTTATGGATTCCTTCTACTCCTCCAGGACTCTCCAACAAGCTTTCGTCCAGGTACCATGGCCCTTATCGAGTTGTACGCCGAACATCCCCTGTCAAACCTGGTCGAGCCGCTGGATGCATCTCCGGACAAGCCCCGTCGGAAACAAGAAATCGTACACATCTCTCGGCTCAAGCCATACCATGACCCTTCTGTGTACACCTGTCCTTAGGTCGTCAGGATGGCTCCCTCTTCGCCCGGGGGTGATTGTAACGAGGGCAGTGGGCATGGAGCTCGAATATAGAAAAGGAAGAAGACTTGCTGTGATCGCAGGCTTCCGTTCAGTTAGCCCTGCACTCAATAAAGCTTTCGTTCACCGAGTCAACTCCAGCTGGTTCAACACCCCGTTTCATTTCCTTCAGTTCAGCCAGAAGATTCTGCCGATGACTCTTGCTTGTACGCAAAACAAAGAAACATGCGCACGCTGAAATCCTATGCACTGCTGTGTCTGCCGCTGTGTCCACTGAAGAAAGTACTTTACCTGCATTCAGCCAGAAGATCCTGGCGGTGATTCCTGGTCGCACGCAAAAAAAAAACAAAAAACATGCACACGCTGAAATTTCATGTTCTCTGCTGTCTGCCGTGGTGTCCATCAAAAAAGAGACAATACTTATACCTCTGGTTCAGCCAGATGATTCTCGCAGTGAGTCTTGCTCGTAAGCGAAAGAAAAAAAGAAAACATGTGCACGCTGGTATCCCTTGCGCTCTGGTGTCTTCCGTGGTTTCCACAAAAAATACTTTCCATCAGTTAAGCCAGACGATTTTGGCGGCGATTTTCGCTCGTACGCAAATTAAAAAAAACATGCGCACGCTGGAATCGCATGCCCTCTGGGGAGCGCCACCGTCTTGGCAGCCGAGTTAGTAGTGCTCTACATGGGCTCCGTAAGTTTTCATGCACATCCCCGGAAATTTTAATCTTAGTGAATTCGCATCAATACCAGCGGATTCCTGACATCTCCAGGAATTTGCGGAAACCTACTTCGACGTAAGTCGACTCAATTCAAGTATTTTTCGGCAAGTTTTCCATCCCGCTGCGCCGCAGGCAAGTGAAGCCTAACGCGCCGTGTTGCGCTCGTTATCTATCGACGCGGCCTCGCCGCCCGCTTCGCTAGGCATCCATCGCGCTGTTGGTGTGCCATGAAGGTGATTGTCGCGGGCACAGGAATTACGCCAAATGAATTTGAAGCCAGCGAATGGCTTACGCAAGTGAATGAAAGCCGTGAAGCCCGTACATCAACAGGGACCGCCATCCTTCCTGCTTCCGGCACCCATGACGGACGATCTTTGCCCCATAAAACATGAAATGCCACTGCCACGAATGATGATGCCGCAGCGACCGACCATTCGCTCACACCACGCCAACGTGGGTGGCGACTAGCACTCAACTCGATGACTTCTAAGCAGCCTCGGCTGCCCAGCGATGCCCTCAAGCTCATCGTCCGCCCCAGGGGAGGACTTCTAACATCCAAGACTACCAACTTTCAACTGTTCGAAGCGGTCTGCGCAGCAGAAAACTTCCCCAAGGCCTTGATTCACGGTTAATACCTCACTCAAGTAAACCCTAAAGAGAACAAATTCGCCTATTGTACCTCAGTCATTGAACGAGCCGAACTGGTACACTGACTTAAGGAATTGACACCCGCCAATACGAAATTTCGGTGTACTGTGCACCTGTTGAAAGACAAGGACGCTGTGTGATCCGAAGTTTCGACCTCCGCCTTGACCACCAAGGTATCCATGAAGAATTACAAGAACCTCGTAACCCCCCCATCGCTGACTTTCGCCGTCTGAGAAACACCACCGCCGTGCTGTTGACATTCATGGAACATCGTGTCCCTACATGGATATACCTCTGCAATGCCTGTAACCGTTGCAACCTGTACAAGTATTTCGAAGTGTGTTACCGGTGCAGTGAACCAGGCTACAGAGCTGATGTGTGTGCCAGCACAGTGGTCAAGTGTCAGGGCTGCGCCATCGCCAACCCACCCAGTGATCACGAATGCGTTCCAATGTACCGCCTTTGCGGAAAACAGCATATTACCGGAGACAGCCGTTGTAAGGAAATCTACAGGACCCCATATATCATAAAGTGGCGCCAATGGGAGGCCCTCCATCGGGAGGAAGACTGCAAGCAACAAGATCAAGCAACTCAACGGGCGGACACCTTAAACACTTCAGTCGCTGGGACTGTCATTGGTCTGGTAGTACCCTGCGCAAGCATAGGGACCACTCTTCCTCGTTCCCACCACTTGGGGCCGACTCTTCCCTCAAGTCACCATGATCATCGCTCAACTCGAGGACGCCAACTCCTACTACTACTTTCCCAAGTCTACCAGCAGGGAAGCTACGCGGACCAGCAGTTCCCGAAACTCCTGCGGTGGTGCCTATGAGTATGCAAGGAGGGACTCCCAGCACTACATTTGAGAAAAGCCATTACTCACCTCACTGCTGTAGTCACGCAGCTTTGCACAGAGTTAAAACATTAGAACAGCGCATAGCACCTTTGCTTTTCCACGTCCACCTACCATGACACAAACACCCACATCCAACTTCATGGACACTGACCCATCGGCAAGCACAGCCACAAAACGAAAGGCCTACGAGGTGGGCGGGACACAACCGGGTGACACGCATGCCCAAGTTGAACGCTTTACGTCAGCTCTGACCATGAGTGAAACACGCACAGACCAACGTTTCGCGGCTCTGGAATGCACCATAGAGAAATATTTTCAAACACTCACAGCGCAGTTCACCAGCAACTCGACTCGCTGAGTAAAGCATTAGACGCTCGGTGTAAATCTTACGACGCTGCCCTAGGCCCAGCTTCTTCCTCGGTCCCAGGCGACACAAGCTCTCATCCTAACCATGGCGGGCCGGTTGCGTAACACTGCCATCTGGCAGTGGAACTGTCCGGGCTTCGCACGTAAGCGTTACGTGCTCCAGCAGTTTCTTGCCTCCCGCGATTGCCAAGAAATCATAGCGCTTCAAGAGGGTGGCAAGCACGCTCACTTAGCTGGATACAAGAAATACACGTCGGGGCGCGCTAACTCTCAACTGGCAACTCTTGTGAAACGCACCATGAATGTCATCCCCCTTCGAATTGGCTCTAATTTCCCTGATCACGTACATTTAAAAATTCTGCCCCACCCTTCTCGTAAGCCTGGTTACTGTCTTTTAGAGGCGAAGCTCCTTATGGCGTGACTTGGGCGTCCCTCGTATGTAACCACCAGTGGCACATACCCGAAATAGGTATAACGCTTGACCTTCAAGGTGGTGCCAGTGAGAGATTTCTCCTGTGCGTTACTTAACAATAAAAAATCGTGCTCAATGTACATGCCAATGGCTGCTAGGGGGGAATAGAGACATGAGCATTCGGCTTTTAGTCAACGCGCACGCTGCGATCCCCATTAGCAGCCATTGGCATGTACATTGAGCACTTTCGGACAAGAAAGGGATGCTACATTATACTCGCTGGTGTAACCTCTTTAGCTTTAGAAAGGTTTAGCGAGCGTTGAGCCGCAGTGCCATGAATACAATGAACTTGTATATACCATAAATGAACTCAAGGTGGTTAAAAATGAGAAGTACATACGAAGCGCAAGCCGTAAGTAAAACGAAGTAGAAAGTAAAAGCCGAATTATCCTGTCTCTCATTTCTCATTAGCAGCCATTGGCATGTAAATTGAGCCCTATCTGACAGGGAAAGGTTGCTACGTTATACTCGCTGGGCGTAACCTCCTTGGTTTTCGAAAGGTTTAGCGAGCGTTTGGTCGCAGTGCCATGAATACAGTGAACTAGAATATACCATGAACTCGAGGTGGTTAAAGGTGGGAAGTGGACCCAAAGCGCAGGCCGTAAGAAAGTGTGCGTGTGCCACCTCTCGTTTAGTCCTTGGAATGTCCGCTGGATGGCGGTGCTTCTATATGGGGAATATATGATAAAAAGATGCGAGATGGTGGGACTTGGAGTGTTGAATAGATGAACGAACGGACACACAAACAGATGCATGGATGGACGCATGAACGGACGCAGGGGCGGATGCACGAAAGAACGCAGGGACGGGCGCACAAACAGACGCATGGACGGTCACACAGACGGACGCATGGACGGACGAATGCTTCGCCCCACTCTCCATCATTCACTCCGTGGATACGCTGCCATTTTTTTGTGCTTAACGTCTAGCCCACCCCGGTACCCGCCGGGTCGAATTCGGCCCCTTATTTCTCCGCGTTCAACAACTAGCCCAGCTACAGCCGCAAATTATAGTGGGGGACTTCAACGCTCCCCACTCATCATGGGGCTACCACTACGACTCCCCCAAAGGCCGTTCTCTATGGGGACGAGCAGCACTCGCTACATCTGAATCTTCTTACTGACCCAGCACATCCCACGCGTAGAGGGGGAGGAGTGGCCACACCAGATCTCACCTTCGTGGTGCCTCGAGTAAATGCCACCTGGTGCAATACACAAAAACTTTTGGCAGTGACCATTAGGTTCTCAAAATAGTCATGCAAGAGCCCACACGTGAACGTTTTCGTTCAGCCAGACTGATTGACGGGGATCGCTTTCGCACCAAGCGCCAAGAATCTGGAACGTCGCAGCATACTACTGATATTTCCACATGGTCCGCTACCCTCCTCCAGCACGTCGCAGACGCCACAACGGACGTCGAAGTCGAGGAGTCGGTGCCTAGCTGTGACAGATACTACGCGAAACTTTGGGCGTGGAAAACGCAAACTTGAGACCCTTCTGCAGGCCTAAAAATGGGATAAAGGGATCCGCCCTCGGTTGGCTCGAGTGCACACAAACATTGAAAACTATGCCATAGAACTCACCCGTCAGAACTGGAATGACATCTGTTCCCAAATGAATAAGGCTCCTAACTTTAAGAACACATGACAACTTCTGCGTCATTTGCTGTATCCTGACAGTGGCAAACGACAAGCTAAATATCAATTTGAACGTACCTTGCGTGAATTTTCTGGCTCATCCGCTTCCCTACGTCAAGAGCTGACACCTATATCCGTACTGGACCCGGCATACCTCTTCCTGCATATGAGGGGGATGATAACCCGCTTGATTCCCCCTATCTATAGCAGAGGTGCAGGCAGAACTAAACCGTCTCAAGAAAAATTCTGCAGCTGGTCCAGATCGAGTCACCAATCGCATGCTCCGAAACCTGGACGATTCTTCCGTCGAAGCCCTCACGGGCTATATGCAGCAATGTTGCGAGTAAGGCACTGTACCCCAGAGCTGGAAACTTGCCAACCCATCTTGATTCCCAAGCCGGGAAAAATCCCACGCTAGCAAACTTGTGTCCCATCTCCCTCGCACCCATGTGTAGGCAAATTGATGAAGCATGTTGTCCAGACCCTCTTATCCGCTACTTGGAGGATCATCATCTACTCTCTCGACACCACGGTCACGGCTCCGCCCACACCGGATATCATGCTCCTACTCAACACCAGATGCTCTAAAACCGCACTCTAGACAACCCAAGTCATCGTTGGTCTTGATGTTTCTAAAGCCTTTGATAATGTACAGCACACCGCCATCCTGCAGAAATTTTCAAGCTTTGGGAGTGGGTAACAGGACGTAATGCATAAGTGAAGGATTTCCTAACCAATCGCCAAGTGCAACTTGACATCGGAGAAGGAGAGCCTTCCACTATCACCCCCGGCAACCGTGGAACACCCCAAGGCTCCATGCTATCCCCACTTCTTTTAATGTTTCACTGTTAGGAACTGTCCAAACTTTTGACTGACATCCCAAATATGCATCACAACACTCTCTGCACATGACCTTCACGCAGTGTATTACAAGAGGTAGTGATGGCTAAATCGAAGAACCCTACAAACAGTAATCGACCGCGATGGGCAGCTACGGTAGGCCTGTCTTGCTCGGTTGACCAAACCGGAATACATTGTAATCAGATCTACGGGACGCAAACCCAAGCAGCTCTTTCGATCGCCAGTGAAGGGGATGTGAATTTCCCAAAGAGATTACATACGAATCTTAGGATTGCACCTACAGGCCATGGAGGCATTTTCTACTACGCTTCAGCGAATCGACCAATATGCCAACCAAATTGGTCACCTTCTCAAGCGCTTTGCCAACAAGCATGCAGGCATGCGACGAATCCAACCTTCTTCCACTGGTTCAGGCATTAGTCTGCACACGCATCATCTATGTGGCTCCCTACCTCCCGCTTTACGTGCACTGATCTCAATTTCTACTCGATAGTTTTGAGGGGCGGTGAAAAATGGCAAGGCAATCACAAGACCACCTTAGGACTCCCAATGTCCCCTTCTACCACCAAATCTTATGGCCCTTGGAGTGTCAAACACGGGTCAATGAGCTTATAGAGCTGCCCTCTACGTCCCAGTACCAGCGGTTCTCACTCACGCGTGAGGGACGTGCTGTATGCACCAAATCGGACTCATTCCCATGCGGGCGGCCACCACTAACCAAGATGTACTGACAGATCAACGACTCAGTCTTCGTATTCCTCCTATCCCCAAGCACATGCACCCTGAACATCATGCGGATTGTAAGGCTGATCGAGCGCGACAACTACAGAAACGCCTGTCAATTCGTTCCAATGTCACGTACACAGACGCCTTGCGACATCCACATCGATCAACAATGATGGCTGTCACCCTGTCCTCACATCGTGGATGGAGCACGGCATGTAGTATAATTCACTCCGCCGATATAACAGTTGCCGAAGAGGTTGTCATTGCTTTGGCAATGACCGACCCCATAACCAAGGTGATCGTAAGTGATTCCCAACTCGCCATCCGAAATTTTTACGTGGATCGTATCTCTACACAGGCATAATCAATCATAAAGCATCACACCCCGCCTGTCTCGCCTCGTTTTCTTACTTGGGGCCCCAGCCAATGAGTCCCTTAGTGGAAATGCGCAGGCACACACACTCGCCCGAGATCTCAACTGCCGGGCGGAGTTGCTTACGCCTTACACTTCTCATTCTTCGCCCTCCCAGGCCTGCGAAGAATTAACTCCTTTGGGTCACTGACAAAAAACATTCTACAGCACTACAGACTAGGCCATCTCCGCTATCCTCCAGCTCATAAAAACATCCCTCGACGTGATGCCGTCCTGTGGCGCAAGCTTCAGACAGGTATCTTTCCCAACCCCTGGCTTTATAGCAAGGTATACCCACACATACCTCGTGACACCACACTGTCAATACTGCTCACAATCGGCCACCCTCATACACATGGCTTGGACGTGACCACAGTACGCTGACGCTTCTCACACAGAAGATACGTGGGAGTCTCTTCTGCATATCCCTGACTCGGCACAGCAACGCCGGGTAATCTCACGCGCTGGAGGCAGCGGTGTCCTAAGGGATCACCGCTGACTTCCTCAAAGCAGCGTAACCGACCTCTCGAGTGGCCCCCTCTTTTGGGAGTAATAAAGTTTTCATCACCATCATCATGCGCTCTGCTGTCTGCCGCGGTGTCCGCCGAAAAAAATACTTTACTCCAGTAAGCCAGGAAATTTTGGCGATTATTCTTGCTCGTAGGCGGAAAAACAAAAAGAAACATGCGCATGCTGGTATCCCATGCACTCTGCTGTCTGCCGCGGTGTCCAGCGAAAAATACTTTCCTTCAGTTCAGCCAGAAGATTCTGGTGGTGATTCTTGCTCGTACGCGAAAAAAAAGAACGTGTACACGCTGGAATTCCATGCTGCCTGCCGCGGTGTTCGCTGGAAGGGATGGATTGCTGTGGCTCTACTCTTTAGATCATGTGGCGGCTAACGCTACCTAGCCGTAAATACTTAGTGAAGTAAAAACTCGATTTCTCTTTTTTCCCTTTAAATAGTGAAGTTTAGGAATGGTACTTTGCAGTGAAGGATTTTATTTTCACTCATGACTTGATTGCGGTCGCTAATCAGGTAACCTGCTTCTAGTTATTTCTACCCGCCTAAAGTCTATTTTCCCTCCCTGTCCCTAAACCCCAGCGCTTTGAAAAACTCTGCGCCATCATTCTGAACTATCAGGTGAAGCCCTTTACAGAACATTATCCAGTGTTCGGCAGTTTCCTCCTCCACTCCACACGCACTGCATGCCGTGTCTACCCCTTCGTATTTGGCCCGATATGTTTTGGTTCGCAATACTCCCGTTCTTACCTGAAACAGTAAAGAGGTACCCCGAGAGTAATCTTAGATCTTAGATAGGATTCAAACATTTGAGCGGGAAATTGCCAAGAACTTGGCAATTTCCTGCTCAAATGTTTGATATATCTATAGTGCCGACTTCCTAAAAACCAACCTCCTGCGATTTTTTAGCATGTCAGGATGATGGTGCTTTTACGTTCCTTAGACACCCTTCTCACGCGCCCGATAACTAAAATGCTTAAGAAATTCGAAAATAGTTTTGATTACTGAAAAACCGCAATACCGAAACGGAAACCCAACCGAGTACACTTCTCCGTGTGAGGTAAATTTACGCCTGACGCTGCCGGAACCAGCCTGGCTGCATATAATGCCCACCAGATGACATTATGGTACTGTTCATGGTACTGCTCATTATGGCACTGTTCATGGGATGGATTGCTGTGGCTCTATTCTATAGATCAAGTGGCTGCTAACGCTACCTAGCCGTAAATACTTAGTGAACCAAATAAACGATTTCTCTTTTTCCCCTTTAAATAGTGAAGTTAGGACTGGTACTTTGCATGAAAGGATTTTATTTTCACTCATGCCTTGCTTGTGGCCGCAAATTTTTGGTTTAGACTGTCACGGTGGATGGACGTGTTTTTAGCGCTCCCGATCAACTGTGCAGATAAGTGATTTTACATGTTTTGAGCTTGTCTTTATAATTATCAGGAAGCAGTTATAATCCCTGTAGCACTTATAGTATTGTACGGCTTTTTCGAGGGTCAGTCACCAGGTATTTATTAGTTTGTGCGTGTGTGTTTGGTTTTTGTTTGTTTTTTGTTGTTTTATTGCCACCCCATGGGGTAGGTGCCCGTAAGTTGAAAACGCAAAATTTTGTAGTAGAGCTTAGACATTCTCTTTTTCGTAGGGCAGGGTTTGAGTTTTGTAATTATCGAGTGAGACAAGTCATAGGGACAATTGGTGTCAGAAAGACATGGTTAAAAAGGCTGTAAAGTGTTAAGGATGCCGGGTGGGTTTGAAAGTGAACCCAAGTGTAGAAGCGAATGAAGAAGAGGCTGACGCGAAGTGTAGGCAATGTGAGGTCGAGGAAAAAATGGAGAAATTGATGGTTGCCCAGAGTGAACTGCTGATAAGAATCACCGAGCTTGAGACTGCGCTGGCGACAGTGCAAGAAAAACGAGGGCAATGGGAGAAAGGCTGAAGTCCTCCGAGGAAGCACTAGCCAAGGGGAAAAAAAGAGCAGTAGGGAACCGGCAACCATAACGGCGGAGAAGAAAGAGTTAGCAAGTTTGGAAAAAGCAGGTTCAGCCGGTTCAATTGTCACAAGGCCTAGCTTCAGCGAAGTAGTGGTGGGGCTGTGAGGGCACAAAGCAGCCGGCGTCACAGGTGCAAGTAACCTTCAGGTGCAGGACGCTACAGCTGAAAAGCCACAGCAGGTGGTAATCGCCGGGGACTCGAATTTGAATCGATGCACAGAAGCCATCAAAGAGAGGGTAAGAGGTGACAAGAGAGTTGCAGTAGAGGCATTCCTAGGACGCAAGCTGGAAGCAGTCATGAGGCAAGCGAGTGCAAAACTCAAAACTACAGCTGATAGACGAAACCTCGTGATAATCTCAGGCGGTTTAAACGATGTCTTAAATGAAGATACAGCAGGACTAACAACCACACTGGTGAAAGGCGTCGATGACATGCGCGCTACTTCTTCTCAAGTACAGGTGGTGATATGCACTATACCGGAGGTACCGGTGCGTGATAGCAACCTGTCAAGAGCGGTTGTCAACGCAAACCAAGAGATATGGCAGATGAGTCGAGAGAAAGGCTTTGAGGTGGTGAAGTAAACAGAGAGGTGCATAGGTGGGGTGGTTGTCAACGAGACAAAATTCACTTCGATGGGCGGCAAGGTCATGAGGTGGATTAGCGGCTTGAAGGACGCACAGTAGCTTTTTTTTTTGGGGGGGGGGGGCAAGCGGGCCCTTCGGGGTGCAGGATAGCTAGTTACGAGGAAAACAACCAGGGAGACTTTTTGACAGGTGGTATGAACAGAGACGATTCCAAAGTGGAACCAGTATCTAAGATAGAGTCTGGGGCAGAAATGGACGTAGCGACGAGCACCGAGCCAATTCAGACATAGGGTATATTAACATGCAGGGTGGTAGGAACAGGCTGAAGTGGGCAGAGATAGAAAAACAGCTAAGAGAGGAGAGGCCGATGGTAAACGGTTTTGTCGAAACACATGTCAGGGACATGGAACAACCTCCTAACAATCTGGACTATGCGTGGGAATATTATAAGCGAAAAGAAGGAAGCAGAAAGGGGGGTGGTATTGTGGCCTTCATTCATAAAAGTACAGACTGGCAAAGGGTCAAGCAGGAGTGCAAGGAACATTTATCGCTAAAAGGGAAAGTGGCAGGGCAAATGACACTCCTTGGTTTTGTGTACTTGTGGAAGGAAGCAAAGGCCAGAGAGGAAAATCAGGCAGTGGTAGAGTGTATATCAAACAACATTCAGGAGTTAGGAGGAGAGTGCGAGATAATTATACTAGGAGATATGAAGGCGCACATCGAGGATATTGTTACGTGATTTTGTCTGACTGAAAAAGGGCATAGTGGGGCATACCTAAGTAAGATGCCTCAGACTGAGAGTGAAGAAGTGGACGTTGTCTCTGAGCTGTGTTGTGGCTGTGGACTGACAACTGTTATTTTCCACGTAACATTTTGGTGGAAGTGCTGGGTGCTCTTCTGACAACGGAGCTACGCAGTGGACGCTTCCTTAAGTCTGCTACCATGGCTCCGGGTGAGGATACGGCTTCGCCACCTACCTCAGCAACGACAGCAACCCGGTACGTCACCCTAACGCAACCCCGTTATCCCGGTACCTTTACTGGAGAGGACAACGCGAATGTGGACAAGTGGCTTAGCATGTACGAGCGCGTCAGCAAGCAATATGGCTGGGACCCATCCGTTATGCTTCCGAATGTCATTTTCTATCTTGACAAGGCCCCTAGCATCTGCTTTGAGACCCCCGAGCATGACGTCACAAGCTGGTAAATGTTTAAACAACAGCTTTGCGACCTCATTGGCAACCCGTTTGCTCAACAGCTTGATGCCCGAAAGCAATTAGCTGTACGCACACGGACGTCCACTGAACCCTACTTGACTTATATTCAAGACGTCTTAGCGTTGTGTCAAAAGGACGATCCCGACATGACTGAGACCGACAAGATTTCGCACATTTTAAAAGGAATCGCCGACGATGCGTTCAGCCTGCTTGTATTTACCAACGTAACGACCATTGACGCCGTGATCAAAGAGTGCCGCCGTCTCGAGCAGGCGAAGAGTCGACGTATTTTGCAGCAGTTTCAGCGCCTACCCAACACCGTGGCAACAACATCGGTCTACAACCGAAGACGTGACGCGCATCGTCCTACGTGAACTCGAGGCCGCTTACCCAGCTGCCAACAAACCGACATTGCCCGACGCCTCAACGCCAGCTGTCGCCTTGATTCAGGCTGTTGTCCGCCAGGAATTCACTAACTTTGGTATCCTGTCCACTGCACCCACACACTGGATAATACTGGTCCCTCCATAGCATCTGTGGACATAAGACGTCGCCGTCCGTACTCTATTCGAACCAGGAACCCGTCTGAATGGCGAACAGCTGATTATAAGCTAATCTGCTGCCGCTGTGGTCGCGCAGGACACATCGCTCGTTACTGCCGCAGCCAATGGTCATCTATGTCTTCTGGCTCGTACCCCGCTTACAGTAACTCATTCCGTCCACCAAACCACCGTTATCCGACCCGCCCTGAGTCTACAGCATTTACTGCCCCTGAGGACTACGGCCACCCTATCCCGTCGTCGCCACCGCCTCAAAGCCGACCTTCTCGTTCAAATACGCGTCGCCGCTCTCCCTCGCCATCGTTCAACCGCCGCATGTCCCCAGAAAACTAGGCTGCGCAGCTTCTGGAGGTGAAGCTGCCCTGTCGACCTTACCCAAAAATCTTCTGTTGCCCTTACGTTTGTACCGGAACACCCTAGAAGTATATGTTGATGGCACACCTGTTGAAGCTTTGATAGATACGGGCGCTCACGTCTGTATTATGAGTTCGCGTTTTCGTCGTCACATGAAGAAGGTCTTCACGCCCCCTTGACCAGTGTCGTCCAAGTTGCAGATGGTGCAACAGTCCCTGTCGTCGGTATGTGCACAGCTCAACTTACCGTAGCCAGTCATCAAGTGGTCGTCCTTTTTACCGTGCTTGCAACATGTCCCCACGACCTCATACTAGGCCTCGATTTTCTTGCCGCCAATTCTGCTCTGATTGATTGCTCCGCTGGTGTGCTCCGCCTTGAACTGCCACAAATCAGTGCCGCCCCGTACCAACCTACATGCCGATTACAATGCCGCGACTTTGTTCACCTGCCCTCCAAAACTGCGACGTACGTCGATTTTCTGTGCTCACCAGCTGTGCCCGACGGTGACTATTACGCTACGCCTCTCACCGACGTACTCCTTGCGCACAATGTTGCAGTGCCCTATACGGTGCTCAGCATCACAGATAACAAAACTTGTCTACCTCTTGTCAATTTCGGCTACATGAATCATGTGCTTCCACAAGGCATTTCTGTGGCCCACCTGTGTCCGTTGCTCTATTCACAAATTGAAGTGCTTGCCTTAGACACACTCGTTTCACCGCAGCGCACATCACTCGCAACACATTTGGGCAGCCGTCAAATTGTAGACATGATCGCCACTGATCTTCCGCCTCCGCAAGTTGAAGCCCTACAACATCTTCTCGAGGCCTACCAGGATATTTTCGATTTTGATGACCCACCTATCGGGCAGACGTCCTGTGTCCAGCATCGCATACACACAGGTGATGCCAACCCTGTCCACCGCCGTCCCTGCAGAGTGTCTGCTTTTGAGCGGAGCATAATTCAGAAGGAGGTGAACAAGATGCTAGCGAAGGACATTATTGAACCATCCTCCAGTCCCTGGGCCTCTCCGGTGGTATTAGTTAAAAAAAGGACGGATCGTGGCGATTTTGTGTAGACTATCGCCACCTTAACATCACCAAGAAAGACGCATACCATCTGCCCCGCATTGACGAGGCCCTTGATTGCCTCCATGGTGCCGCCTACTTTTCTTCCATCGATCTTCGTTCTGGTTATTGGCAGATTGCCATGGACACCACGGACCGAGAGAAGACGGCTTTTGTAACACCCGATGGCCTCTACCAATTCAAAGTCATGCCTTTCGGCTTATGTAATGCCCCCGCCACCTTTGAACGAATGATGGACTCCCTGCTCCATGGATTCAAGTGGTCTACATGTCTTTGTTATCTGGATGGCATGATTCTGTTTGCTCCCACTTTTGAAGCGCACCTTGAGAGACTGTCGAAAATTCTTGATATATTCCGTCTCGCCGGCCTTCAGCGGAATTCATCCAAGTGCCGGTTTAGTCGCCGTCGCATTACAATTCTTGGACATATTGTTGACGCTTACGGCGTACAGCCTGACCCAGAAAAAGTTCGAGCTGTGAAGGACTTTTGTTTGCCAAAAACCGCCAAAGATGTCCGCAGCTTTGTGGGGCTCTGCTCCTATTTTCGGCGGTTCATCAAGAACTTCGCGGAAATCGCTCGGCCCCTAACAGATTTACTCAAACCAGATGAGACGTTTACCTGGGGTCCCTCGCAAGCAGCAGCATTTTCCAACCTGACCACTTTGCTCACTTCTTCGCCTGTGCTGGCTCACTTCGACCCTACGGCACCGACCGAAGTGCACACCGATGCCAGCGGTTACGGAATAGGCGCTGTGTTGGCTCAGCGACAACGTGGGCAGCATCGCTTGATATCTTATGCCAGCAGGCTGCTGTCCACCTCGTAGCGTAATTATTCCATCACAGAGCGCGAATGCCTAGCGCTGGTGTGGGAGGTCACAAAATTTCGCCCTTACTTATACGGCCGACCATTTATAGTTCTCACCGACCACCACACTCTCTCCTGGCTCGCCTCCCTCAAAGATCCCACAGGTCGTCTCGCCCGCTGGGCACTCCGCCTCCAGGAGTATTCTTACACCGTAGTGTACAAATCAGGAAAACTGCACAAAGATGTGGATTGTCTGTCACGCGACGTACCCTGTGGCCGACTGCGATCCCACGAGCACTGATTCTGTGGGCTGCGTCCTTTCCATCTCCCAGCTGCTGCATCTCGGGGATGAGCAGCGTCGCGATCCGGATATCAGCCGTTTAATACAACAGCTCGAATCTTCACCGCAAGACGCTTCTGTTAGCATGTTTACCTTAAAGGACCACACCTTATATCGGCGTAATTTATCGCCCAATGGTCACGACCTACTTCAGGTCATACCAAAGCACCTGCGTTCCACAGTTCTACGCGAGCTCCATGACGCACCAACCGCGGGTCACCTTGGTGTCTCTCGCACATATGACCGTGTCCGCCGCCGCTTCTACCGTCACCCCCGGAAAATCTTCTCAGGCCTGCGCCCAGCAATCTGACGTCATTTCCGGCCGGCCAACTCTCGGGGAAGCCGCAGCGGCAGCGAGCGCAGCGCGGGCGGCGGAGGTGACGGTTCGGCGGCGTGGTGTTGACGGTGTTTCACGTTTCTTGCTTTCCGTTGTTGTTTTGCGGCAATTTCGTTTCCGTGCGTGATGCTGGAGTGATGCGACAATGCCGAATAAGTGTTGTGTACTCGGATGCACCGGCAACTACAAAACAGGAAAGAAGATACAAGTGTTTTCCTTCCCTAAAGACGCCGACGCTCTCAAACAATGGCTACGCGCCATTCCTAGGAAGGACTTCGTGCCGACTTCGTGCACTAAGGTAAGAATTTGAGATGCTCCTGTTCTTAGCTTGTCGTTGCTTGTTCGGGTAGAAATCACCTATGATGGGAAATACTTGAGCGTGTGGCCGCCGGGCCTCGCGAAGCGCTGACGCCAGCAGTTGAGAATCGCCCAGAAAGGCACGTTCGCAGCAAGGATGGTCAGCTGCGCTTTGTTCACTAACAGTGCCGTGGTGTCGTCCATTCTTGCAAGCTCTCGGTGGAAGCGCTTCGTGGAGTGCGGTGACATCACGCTCCCGTGTTTCCTTTCATGTTGCTTGTACCGCTTAGCGCAGCGCTTTTATTTAGATGCTTGCGAAACGTAGGTAGACTGTTTTAGCTACACGGACTGTAAACACGGTCATGCAAACGGGAGCGCATTTTTTTCTTTTGAGAAGTGGCGTCTCAGACGTTCTTGAAACGTTTGTGCAGGTGTGCGCGGATCATTTCGACGCTTCATGCATCGAGAAGACGACATCGTACACGGATCCAAGGACAGGGAGAGTTATTGAAGTTGCACTCCCAGTACCACGGTTGCGTCCTGGATCTGTCCCAACAGTATTTCCCGGCAGTCCGTCCTACCTATCAGTACGAGACCAGAGCACGAGAGAAACCCCTGACGCCAAAAGGAGCCGACAAGAAGCCTCCCAACTCGCCCGTGCTGTAGAAGAGTCGCTGGCGTCATATGAAGCGGAGCAAGAACGAGACCGGTTTTCGTCCCTCGAAGAACTAAGGGCTCGCCTGCAAGGGGTGTCAGTGTCTCCGAAGTGGACTGTGATTCATAAAGAAGAGTGCTCCATGTTTTTGAACATTATCGACTATCGTGAACCTTGTTTGAATGCGTCATTGACCGTGCTTGCAAACCTTGAAGTCTTTGCCTGCTATCAAGGTTCACCAATCAAGAACCTTGGTAGCGCTGTTGTACCAGACTCAGTTCAAAAAGTAAGTTCCTTGTTGGAAATTTTGAACAACCTGTCGATGCTGTCTGAGGAGCGCTGCACTTATCGCCACCTGGCTCAAGCAATACATTCCCTTCTGGACAAATTGGAAGCCAGCATTGATGAAGGCAAGAAAGAGACGGTGAACTTTATGAAGGAGCAGCTACTACTCCTTTCTGCAAAGCGCATTCAGTATAGTGCACAGGTGATGGTCTTTGCATGCATCTTGCGTACAATATCACCACATGCCTACAAGTTCCTGAGAAGCACAGGTGCACTAACTTTGCCCCACCCAAGCACTATTAGAAATGTGTGCTCGTCTATTCAAATGTGCCCACAAGTTGATTCTTCTGACGACACTTTCCTTCAGTATGTGTCTCAGAGATTCAAACATCTGCAAGCACATGAACACACTGTGACGCCGATGCTTGACGAGATTCATATCAAACCTTGTTTAGATTACAAAGGTGGGAACATATGTGGTGCAGCAGTTAACTCCAACGAAGCGGCCACATCGGTGCACGTGTTTATGATACAAAGTTTACTGAGCGCATTCAAGGAGGTGGCGCACATTCTTCCGGTAAAAACCTTACAGGGTGAAGATCTTCATTGCATGCTGAAGAAGGTGATCTCGGGCTTAGAAGAAATTGGATACAGGGTCATAGCCGTTGTCTGTGACAATAACTCGCTGAACAGGAAGGCAATGAAGATGTTTCTGCCAGAACCAAAGCTTAGCCCTGTTTACCCGCATCCGGCAGACCCAGATCGGCCGTTATTTTACGTGGTGGATGCTGCACATCTATTTAAATGCATAAGAAATAACTGGCTCAACCAGGAAAATGCCGGAACTTGCTTTTTCTACCCACGCTTCGAGCTTTCGAACAATGAAGTTCATCCCGAATGCAAGATGACTGCTTCATTTAAGCATTTGAGAGATTTGCATAAAGAGGAGTCACCCCTGCTTCTGAAGTCTGGGTATGGCTTGACGTCAAAAGCTCTAAATCCAAGCAGCTTTGAACGACAGGACGTCAAACTCGTACTGCAGGTTTTTAATGCGCACGTAGCCGAAGCCCTGGCCGCTCGCAAGGGTCATACTGATTTTCAACATGCTACAGCAACCGCAGAGTTCATCAAAATAATTCTTCGTTGGTGGAGCATTGTCAATGTAAAGACACCTAGTAAGGGCTTCCATCACCGTAATGTTTACGAAGAGCCCATGCCAAACCACACAGATGACCCAAAGGCAAGCTTTCTAAGCGCTTTTATCACATGGTTCGATGTGTGGGAATTTTATAGGCACGACACCGGAGTACTTACCCAGGAGACATTGAGTGCCTTGAGGCTCTCTGCTCAATCCCTTTTGGCATTGGTGAAGTACTGCGTTAGTGAGCTTCACTTTAAGTATATTCTGCTAGGGAAAGTCCAGACGGATCCCCTCGAGAGTCGCTTTGGACAGTACAGGCAGATGGCTGGTGGGCAGTATCACATATCTGTTCGCCAGCTTTGCGAAACCGAGGGAAGGATTCGCCTTCAAAATGCCCTTCCAAGGATGAGCAACGATGATCTCAGAGGCATCGAAGAGACGGACAGTGTAAGGGATGCGGGCACTTCTTTTAGTGTTCATGTTAGCGATGCTGACCTTGATGAGCTCAGAGCACAAATGCCGGTGATTGGTTATGTTGGTGGGTATTGTGCACACGCTGCAATGAAAGTTCTCAAGTGTGAAAGCTGCCAGAGGCAGTTGGTCGTTACCCGAAATACGGCCGAAACAGGAGAGGACACCCATTCTTTAATCGCACAACTGGATCGAGGTGGCCTCAAATTTCCTTCTGCTCTTGTAATCACAGTAGTTATGTACACGGAGGTTGTAGTTAGAAAGCTCATGACGGAAAGTACCTCTACCCAGTTTCTCCATGGGCCGAACCAAAAGAATGTCGTTCGGCAACTTACACTGGACTCTCTGCCAAGGCTTGAGGACATAGATACGTGTGAAAACGGGCACACCTACGAGCTCCTTATCACATTGGTTGCAAACTGTGCAGCAAATATAATGCTCAACAACTTGTGCAAGCAAAGGAACGATCTTTTACGCATTGAAAAAGATCAGAAGGCGAAAAATAGAAAGGCCCGAATTTTTCTTGGAAAGTAATTTTCCAAGCGTCGCGTCTTTCTCTTCTCATTTATTCTTGTGAAACTGCACAGTGTATTTGATTGCATGTCATGACTTGATTTCTTTGGTATACTTCTGCCTTATGTAAAATGAGCCTTGTTTCCAGTTTTGTATCTCTTCACAAGTTGTTAGCTTTTAAAAGTGCTGTACTTTTTTTTTAACTCGAACTGCCTCGGTGCCTACTGTAGCAGTTGTACAGTCCGTTTTGATACCTAAGCTGTGTACACTTTCCTTGTGCACTCTGTGTACAGACATGTTGTGCACTGTGATTTGTTTTTTCTTAGATTTTTGTTTGATTTTTTCCCTAGGACATGCACCTACCTGTGGCAGTACAATTACTTTTCTTTGTGTCATTTATCATGCTGTGGACCACAATTTAGTCACCAGTGTTCTTATGTATTGTATTTTTTGGCAAGTGTTTGAACCTGATACCTTGTGTTGCTACTGCTACTATGATAAACGAATGGTATGTTTTCATCTAACCTACAATTTAAATGAAAGTGTGCTTTTTCTGTTCCAAAGCTCGGGGATGTTTTTGCTGTTACAATCTGTTTTGTTTTCTGAGTTTTATGTGGCAAGATATTGCGTTTTTTACTTTTGGCATATTTTCAGCATTAAGGGCAACATCTTGTGTTGCCTGTCGTCTGCCTGGACCGAGAACAATGCGCACTGTGATATTTGTACAGACGGCGTCTGGCTGTGATAAATAAATATGCATTATTCCATTCACGATATTCATTATTTCTTGATACCTTGATAAGTTCCCCCGCCGCGGTGGCTCAGTGGCTAAGGCGTAGCGCTGCTGAGCACTAGGGCGCGGTTTCGATACCCGGCTGCGGCGGCCGCATTTCTGATGGAGGCGAAAAGCAAAAGCGCCCGTGTGTACGAGATTTCGGCACACAATAAAGATTCCCAGGTAGTAAAACTTGATCCTGAGCCCTCCCCTACGGCCCGCTTCATCGCCTGCCTTATGTCGGCGCGTTAAACCATACAATCAATCGATACCTTGATAAATCGTGCGGACATGGTGTCAAGGAACCTCGCCCGAGTCGGTAGGCGTGAAGGGCGCTCGCGGCTGGCGCAGCCACCCAGCGAAGGGCGGCCGGCCGGCCGGCGCGATGTGACGTCGTCGACGTCACGTCACGTGACGCGCAGGCCTGAAAAGCTTCCGGGGGTGACGCTTCTACTGGCCTCGCCTTTCACGCTCTGTACGTCGCTATGTCAACGCTTGTGAAATTTGCCAGCGTCGCAAAAAGCCGTCGGGACTCCCTTCCGGATATCTTCAGCCCATCGACATCCCATCGGAGCCATTCTTCCGTGCTGGTTTGGACCTTCTCGGTCCCTTCTCAACATCCGCCTCTGGAAACAAGTGGTTCGCGGTGGCTACAGATTACGCGACCCGTTATGCAGTTACGCGAGCCATGCCAACAAGCTGCGCTACAGACGTCGCCGATTTTCTACTACGCGATCTCATTTTAGTGCATGGAGCCCCTCGTCAACTGCTGACAGACCGAGGCCGTACGTTCCTTTCGAAAGTGGTTGACGATATCCTGCGTTCCTGCTCTACCCAACATAAGCTCACGACGTCATACCACCCCCACACAAACGGGCTTACAGAACGTTTAAACCGCACCCTGACAGACATGCTATCGAAATACGTCTCAGCCGATCATCGTGATTGGGACCTTGCACTACCCTACGTGACGTTCGCATACAATTCCTCCCGGCATGACACTGCCGGGTACTCGCCATTTTACCTTTTGTTTGGACGCGAACCAACATTGTCGTTGGATACCTTCCTGCCAGCCGCTGCGCAGTCTACTTCTGAATTCGCACGCGACGCTATTACCCTAGCTTACCACGCTCGTCAGCTTGCCCGCAGCAGATTCTTGGCGTCCCAAGACTCGCAGAAGCAACGTTACGACGAGCGGCATCGCGACGAGCACTTTCCAACAGGTTCCCTCGTTCTTCTTTGGTCCCCTACGCGACATGCAGGCCTTTCAGAAAAACCTCTCTCGTTTCACGGGCCCATACCACGTGCTTAGACGAGTGACCGACAATATATATGAAACTGTCCCTGATAATCCATCAACCTCTTCCGCTCTGCTGTCAAGGAACATCGTCGAAGTATCAAGACTCAAGCGTTACCACACTGCTCCTGCTGTGGCCCCGTAAACTCGCCGGGTCGGCGCTTTTGCCGCCGGGGGTCGTGTTACGTGATTTCGTCTGACTGAAAGAGGGCATAGTGGGGCATATCTAAGTAAGATGCCTCAGACTGAGAGTGAAGAAGTGGACGTTGTCGGTGAGCTGTGTTGTGACTGCGGACTGACAACTGTTATTTTCCACGTAACAATATATATGGGTATACAAACCCGACAGGCGAAATGATCATGAAAATGTGTGAAAGGATTGATTTGACCATTTGCAACAGTACCGTGAAGTGTGGAGGGCAAACAACATGGGAGGTAGGAAGGCTGCAGTCGACGAAAGATTACGCACTGATGTCACATAGGATGTATGATAAGCTCAGGGGAATGCACATAAATGAAGGTAGCTCCAGAAGTCTGGGTAGTGTTCACAAACGTATCAAGCTAAGTTTTGGAAAAGCAGTGAAAGTGGGAAGGAGACAAGATGAGCAACTACAGGAAAATTTTTATTCAGAAAGGCGAATCGAAATAGCCACTAAACAAATTGAGAATGTAGTCACTGAGGAGAACAAAACAGTGTGGACATGCACGAATCTAGTTAGACTGTTTGAGCTAAAGCTTGCTAAGGCGCGTGACTAGTCACCCAGGAAAAGAAGACACAAGCCCCAAAGTTGGTGGGATGAGAAAGTGAAGAGCACGATTGCAAAACGTCAGGAAGCCTCTAGGGAACACAGACATGCTAAGCAGCAAGGTGAACCGACAGACATGTTGAAAGAAAATGGGAAATCTTTTTTAACTGTTGAAGGAATTGATCCCTTCTGATCAATGAAAAAAATTAGAAGAAAGGGAGCTCAGTGGCTGGCAGAAGTACATCGAGAGGATAGAAAGGCAGCTGCGAAGTTTTGCAACCATACAAACTCCCTAAATATTGAGTCAAGCCTTGAACAAAGGTTTATAACTACAGCTCAAGGTGCTAGGCTAGAAGGCAAAGAAGCTATTGAATATATAAGACTAAGGGTGACAGGAAAATGTTAACAAATAAGTGCCCAATGCACAAAAAATAGACAAGGATGAATCAAGTGGCGCAAAGGCTTCATTTTCACGAGAGTGGAAAAGGGCTGAGAAGAGGGTTCCTAGTAGTACATCAACAGGTCCAGATGACATTTCAATTATGCGGATAAAGACAATGGGTCCGGAGTCTAAACAGACTTTGAGAGAGGCAGTGAGCAAAACAATAATCGATGATGAAGTCCCCGGTGGGTAGAAACTTATCGATCAGCATGATTGATAAACGAAAGGGGAACAAAGCTGACATAAACAACTACCGACCTATAACACTGACATCAGTGGTCTACAGACTGGCAATGCAGATTATAAAGGAAAGACTGCAGGCATGTATAAAAGATGAGGGGATGCTGGGGGAACTGCAGAATAGGTTTCGGAAACACAGGAGGTTGGAAGACAATCTGTTCTCACTGACGCAGTGCATCGAAACAGAAAACAAACACAGGCCCCTGTGGCTAGCATTATTGGATATCAAGAGAGCATACGATAGCGTTATTCAAGAGGAATTGTGGGTAATACTGGACACATTGGGCGTGGAAGATGTAGTCACTGATCTTTTTAAGGATATCTATAAAGGTTACAATGTAGTTGTAAAGTGGGAAAAGCAGCTATTCAAGTCTGCAGAGGTGAAACGGGGGCTTAGGCAGGGTTGTCCTCTGTCACCCTTATTATTCATGATGTACCTCCAAGGATTAGAGGCCAAATTAAAGGGAAGTGGACTGGGCTTCAACCTCTCTTTCGTCAAACAAGGGAAACTCATTGCACAGGCACTACCAGCATTGATGTTCGCAGATGATATAGGTTTAATTGCCGACAACAAGAAAGATTTGCAGAGATTGGTGGACATCTGCGGTAATGAGGAGATAGGCTAGATTTCATATTCAGTAAGAAAAAATCAGCAGTCATGATTTTTGATGATTGATTGATATGTGGGGTTTAACGTCCCAAAACCACTATATGATTATGAGAGACGCCGTAGTGGAGGGCTCCGGAAATTTAGACCACCTGGGGTTCTTTAACGTGCACCCAAATCTGAGCACACGGGCCTACAACATTTCCGCCTCCATCGGAAATGCAGCCGCCGCAGCCGGGATTCGAACCCGCGCCCTGCGGGTCAGTCATGATTTTTAATGACAATGAAGGTAATGAGCTTAGAGTACAGGAGGTCACGCTAGAGATAACAGATAAATACAAATATTTGGGCGTATGAATAAACAATGGGGTCGAGTACCTAAGGGAACACGAAATATATGTGACGACGAAAGGTAACAGGAATGCAGCCGTAATGAAAAACAGGCCACTGGGGAATTACAATAGGTATGATGTTGTCAGAGGATTATGGAAAGGGGTCATGGTTTCTGGTCTGACGTTCGGCAATGTGGTCTTGTGGATTAGATCAGAAGTTCAAGCAAGATTAGAAATTAAGCAACGTGGAATAGGTAGGCTTGCCTTAGGAGTTCACGTAAATGCACCAAATCAGGGAGTACAAGGTGATATGGGATGAACATCATTCGAGGGCAAGGAAGCTAGCAGCAAGATAAAATTTGAGAAGCGATTGAGAGAAATGGGGGACGAGCATTAGGCTAGGAAGGTATTCAGCTACTTGTACATGAAGATCGTCGATACAAAATGGAGCAAGCGAACCAGAAAATTGACTGGTAAATACTTGGAAAACAGCAGGGGCCAAACCAAAAAGAATTATCGGTTAAGAAGAAGGTGAAGGAAACTCAGACCGATATTAAAGAATTGGCATGATTAAGAAGTCTGCACTAGAGATCTATCGAACTTTTAAGGAAGAAATTGCCAAGGAAAGGATCTACGATAATACTCGGGGTGGTTCTCTACTGTTTGAGGCCTGGATGGAAGTATTGCAAACCAATACATATCCGGACAAATACGAAGAGGTAGACACGGTATGCAGTACGTGTGGAGAGGAAGAAAAAACTGCCGAACACTTGATAATGTTCTGTAAAGGGCTTCACCCTAAACTTCAGGGTGAGTGCGCAGAGTTTTTCAAAGCACTGCGGCTTAGTGACAGGGAGGTAATTATAGAATTTAAGTTGGTAGAATTAACTAAAGTGAGGTTATCTGATTAGTGGCTAAAGTCAAGACACTAGTGAAAATTAAACTTTTCACTGCAAAGTACGAATCCTCAACCTCACTATTTAAAGAAAAAAATAAATCTAGTTTTTGGTTCATTAAGTATTACGGTTTGGTGGTGCTAGCCATCGCCCGATCTGAAGGGTACAGCCACTTCCACCCATCCATTCATCCATCCATCGGCCTAGCTCCAGGGGTCTGGGGGAAGTCTCGTGGGATTGAAAGGAGGGTAGGGGAGGCCAACTGTGTGATTAAGGGTATGAGCCAGCAACTCGGATAGAGCATAATGGAAGTGAACCAAGACGTGTACGAGCCCGGCGCTCACCCCTTTGCACAGTATGGGATTCACTACAGCGCTGCGACGGGCAGGAGGGTCGGCATAAGATGGGTCGTCAAGCCACACAACTTTTAAGGAGTCCCAGAGCCGTGAGGCCAACAGTGTAGCCAAAGACAGTTCTGAGGGGCACAAATATTCAAGCCACACGGAATCCATGAGAGAAGAAATCGACGTAAGCACAAGAGCCGAGCTAAGTCAGACATAGGCTATATAACATGCAGGGTGGCAGGAATACGTTAAAGTGGGAAGAGATAGAAGAGCAGTTGAGGCATGAGGAGCTGATGGTATATGGGGTTGTGGAGACACATCTTCGGCACAAGGAGCAACCACTTTGCAATCGGGACTACGTATGAGAATAACGCAATAGAACAGAAAGCAGCAAAAAGAGGGGAGGAATAGGTGCATTCATACATAAAAGTATGGGTTGGCAAAGAGTCAAGTAGGAGTGCATGGAACATTTATGGTTAAGAGGGGATGTAGCTGGGCAGATGACACTCCTTGGTTTGGTGTACTTGTTGACGGGAGCAAAGGCCAGAGAGGAAAACCAGGCAATGGTGGAGCGTGTATCAAAAGACATTGAGGAATTAGGAGGAGGGTGCGATATAATTATACAAGGAGATATGACTGCGCACATACAAGATATAGAAGGGTTTACCGACCCGACAGGCAAAATGATCATCGATATGTGTGAAAGGCTTCATTTGATCATTTGCGACAACAACGAAAAGTGTGAGGGGCAAATAACATGGGAGGTAGGAAGGCTGTAGTCGACGATAGATTACGCACTGATGTCCCATGGGATGTATGATAAGCTCAGGGGAATGCACATAGATGAAGGTTGCTCCAGAAGTCTGGGTAGTGATCACAACGTATCAAGCCAAGTTTTGGAAGAGTAGTGAAAGTGTGAAGGAGACAAGATGAGCAACTACAGGAGAAGTTTTTATTTAGAAAGGCAAATAGAAATAGCTACTAAACAAACTGAGAA
The DNA here is from genome assembly GCA_013436015.1 of Rhipicephalus annulatus. Taxonomy (NCBI): domain Eukaryota; kingdom Metazoa; phylum Arthropoda; class Arachnida; order Ixodida; family Ixodidae; genus Rhipicephalus; species Rhipicephalus annulatus. Next base: position 42,712 of record WOVY01009597.1, read on the forward strand.
AGTAATCACTTAGGATAATAAAACAGTGTGGAAATACAGGAATCTAATTAGACTGTTTGAGCTAGAGCTTGCTAAGGCACTTGACAAGTCACCCCGGAAAAAAATACACAAACCCAAGAGTTGGTGGCTTAGGAAGTTAAGAGAGCCATATCAAAACGTCAGGAAGCCTCTAGGGAACAGAGACATGCTAAGCAGCGGCGTGAACCAACAGATGATGTTGAAAGAAAATGGGACATTTTTCGAAGCTGTAGAAGGAAAGCATCCCTTCTGATCAATGAAAAGATTAGAATAAAGGAGTCTCATTGGCTGGCAGAAGTACATAAAAAAGATAGAAAGGCAGCTGCGAAATTTTGGAACCATCTAAAGTCACTAAAGATTGAGTCATACCTAGAAAAGAGGTTTATAACTACAGCTCAAGGTACTAGGCTAGAAGGGAACGAAGCTGTTGAATATAAAAGACTAAGGGTGACAGGAAAATTTCAACAAAGTACCCAATGCACAAAAATAAACAAGGATGCACCAAGTGGCGCAATGGCTTCATTTTCACGAGAGTGGGAAAAGGCTGAGAAAAGGGTTCCTAGTAGTACATCAAAAGGTCCAGATGCCATTTCAATTATGCGGATAAAGACATTGGGTGCGAAGTCTAAACAGACTTTGAGAGAGGCAGTGAGCAAAACAATAATCGATAATGAAGTCCCCGATGAGTGGAAACTTAGCAGGATCAACATGATCTATAAAAGAAAGGGGTACAACTACCGTCCTATAACGGTGACATCAGTGGTTTACAGACTGTCAATGTAGATTATAAAGGAAAGACTGCAGGCATGAATACAGAATGAGGGGGTGCTGGGGGAACTGCAGAAGGGGTTTTGGAAACACAGGAAATTGGAAGACAATCTGTTCTCACTGACGCAGTGCATCGAAAGAGAAAACGAACACAGGTCCCTGTGGCTAGCATTTTTGGATATCAAGGGAGCGTACGATAGCGTGGTTCAAGAGGAATTGTATGAATGCTGGACACACTAGGCGTGGAAGATGTAGTCACTAATCTTTTAATGGATATCTGTAAGGTTACAAGGTAGTTATAAAGTGGGAAAAACAGGTATCCAAGCCTGCAGAGGTAAAACGGGGACTTAGGCAGGGGTGTCCCCTATCACCCTTATTATTCATGATGTACCTACAAGGATTAAAGGCCAAATTAGAGGGAAGTGGAGTTTGCTTCAACCTGTCTTGCATCAAACAAGAAAAACTCATTGAACAGGCACTACCAGCATTGATGTACGCAGATGAGAGAGTGCTAATGCCCAACAAGGAATGTTTGCAGAGATTGATGGACATCTGCGGTACCGAGGGAGATAGGTTACTTTCCAGACTCAGTAAGATAAATCAGCAGTCATGATTTTTAATGATAATGAAGGTAGTGAACTTTGGATAGATGAGATCACGCTAGAAATAACAGATAAATACAAATATCTGGGTGTATGGATAAGCAATGGTACCGAGTAACTAAGGGAACACGAAATATACGTAACGACTGAAGGTAACAGGAATTCAGCAGTGATGAAAAATGGGGCACTGTGGAATTACAATAGGTATTACATTGTGAGATGAATATGGAAAGGGGTTATGGTTCCTTGTCTGAAGTTCGGCAATGCGGTCTTGTGGATGAGATCAGAAGTTCAAGCAAGATTAGGAATTAAACAACGTGGACAGGTAAGCTGGCTTTTGGAGCTCACAAGAATACACCAAATCAGGGAGTACAAGGTGATATGGGATGGACCTCATTTGAGGTCAGGGAAGCTAGCAGTAAGATAAAATTTGAGAAGCGATTGAGAGAAATGGGGTGGGAACGTTGGGCTAGGAAGGTTTTCAGCTACTTGTACATGAAAAATGTCGATACAAAACGGACGAAGCGAACCAAAAAATTGACGGGTAAATACCTAGAAACACCAGAGGACCAAACCAGAAAGAACTACCGGTAAAGAAGAAGGTGAAGGAAAACGAAACTGACATGTGTGGAATTGGCATGGTTAAGAAGTCCGCACTAGAGATATATCGAACCTTTAAGCAGGAAGTTGCCAAGAAAAGCATCTGTGATAATACTCGGGGTAGTTCTCTACTGCTTGAGGCCAGGACGGGAGTACTGCGAACCTAGACATATCGGGCCAAACACGAAGGGGTAGACACGGTATGCAGTGCCTGCGGTGAGGAGGAGGAAACTGCTGAACACTTGATAATGTTCTGTAAAGGGCTTCACACGATAGTTCAGGTTGATGGCGCAGAGTTTTTTAAAGTACTTGGGTTTAGGAACAAGGAGGGCAAAATAGACTTTAAGCGGGTAGAAATAGCTAGAAGGAGGTTATCTGATTGATGGCTAAAGTCAAGGCACGAGTGAAAATTAAACCATTCACTGCAAAGTATCGGTCCTCAACTTCACTATTTAAAGGGGAAAAAAAAGAGATAAATCTAGTTTTTGGTTCACTACGTAATACGGCTAGGTGGCGTTAGCCACCGCCCGATCTAGAGGGTACAGCCACATCGATCCATTTATCCAACCAGCTGAATCGCTTCTGCTGCTATGGTGAATATATAGCGAATCCTGTGTGGCTCACACCACAACACCACTCTGCACATATCGCACGCCCACCAACACGGAAATGGAAATCACACACTCAACAAAGGAAGCGCCGGCCGAACCCACATAATCTATAGCAGACAAACAGACCCTGTAGTGGCAAATAAGTTCGTCACTTCCGCAAAGCAAAACTCTATTACACATAGAAGTGTGACATCAATGCTGGCAATGAGTGTTCAACGTGTTTTTCTTGCTTGGCCAAAGAGGGGCTGAAGCCGAGTAGACTCGCCTTTAACACTCGCCTTTACACACACACAATGTTGCCATAATTCTGACAAGCGGGGTGAGCCTTTCAAACAAGCTATAAAATTTATTCGAAAAGAATCTGCGAAACTATCAAGCGTACAATTTGGCATGAGTGGCGCAAACGTGTAATTTACCGTAACCAGTTAACTTCATTGAGATCCACTGACCTCCAGAAATCGCTGGAGTTAGCCTTTATTCATGTCAATTCTGCACACATATCTGTATCCATTTCCTTCACCTTCTTCTTGACCGATAGTTCTTTTTAGTTCGGCCCCCTGCTCTTTTATAAGTATTCACCTGTCAATTTTCTGGTTCGCTTCCTCCATTTTGTATCGACATTCCTCATGTACAAGTAGCTGAAGACCTTCGTAGACCAACGCTCGTCCCCGATTTCTCTCAATCGCTTCTCAAATTTTATATTGCTGCGAGCTTCCCTGCCCTCGAATGATGTGCATCCCATATCACCTTGTACTCCCTGACTTGGTGTATTCCCTTAAGCTCCTAAAGCAAGCCTATACCTATTTCACGTTGCTTAATTTCTAATCTTGCTTGAACTTCTCATTTCATGCACAAGACCGCATTACCGAACGTTAGACCAGGAACCATCACCCCTTTCCAAATTCCTCTCATATCATACCTACTGACTTCCATGGTGCCCTATTTTTCATCACCGCTGCATGTTACCTTTAGTCGTTATGTATATTCCGTGTTCCCTTAGGTACTCGGTCCTATTGCTTATCCATACGCCCAGATATTTGTATTTATCTGTTCATTCTAGCGTGACCTCCCATATCCTAAGCTTACTACCTTTATTATCATTAAAAATCATGACGGCTAATTTTTTCTTACTGAATCTGAAACCTAACCTACCTCCCTCATTAACAGATGTCGATCAATCTCTGCAAATATTTCTTGTTGTCGGCTATTAATACAACATCATATGCATACATCAATGCTGGCAATGAGTGTTCAACGTGTTTTTCTTGCTTGGCCAAAGAGGGGCTGAAGCCGAGTAGACTCGCCTTTAATTCGTGACTTCTGGTCCCTGATTGATTGATATGTGAGGTTTAGCGTCCCAAAACCACCATATGATTATACGAGACGCCGTAGTGGAGGGCTCCGGAAATTTCGACCACCTGAGGTTCTTTAAAGGCTTTTAGTCCCCAGCTGTAGATACAGAATAAATAACAAAGGTGACATGGGGCATCCCTGTCGAAGCCCGCGTTGTATTTGTATATGTTCGATACCTGTTCTTCCTATTTTATAACTACCTTGTTACGTTTATAGATATCCTTTAGAAGATTAGTTATTCCATCTGCCACATCTAGTGTGTCATGTATTCCCCTCAAGTCGATCTTCTTGAATCACAGTATTGTAAGCTCCCTTGATATTTAGAAAAGCCAGCCACATGGACCTGTGTTCTTTTTCCGCTATTTTAATACACTGCACTAATCAAAACAGAATGTCCTCCAGCCTCCTTCGTTTACGGAACCCATTTTGTAGTTCCCCCAGCAGCAAGAGGCGCGTCGTCTGCTAGCGCTGCTCCGTGGATTCCTCGAGTGGGCACGCGTGTAGTTGTCGCTACCTTTCCAGATATTTGAAACAACGCGGGTGCATGCAGTGCATGGCGCGGGTGTGGTTGCTATTGGCCAAGAATATGGTCATATTCTAGTTCACTATAATATTCGCTAAACAGAGCTGGTTTGTAGAGCATTTGCCGTGCAATGTCAGCTGAGCTCCATGCGCTACTCGCTTCGCCTAATTTTTGTGGCGGTGCCCATTATTTCATTCTTTTTCCTGCGCATTCTATACCGACGCGCGGACAGTCTCTCCGCCTCCACGAGGAATTGGTGGGCTGGTGACATCGTGGACTTCGAGGGCGCCGACAATGTGACAGGTTTTGACCGGCCGATCGTGCCCAACATTGTGCATTTCGTGCGCCTAGGCAACGCGTCACTGAGTCTCGTCGAGGCTGTCTGCATCCGAGCCGCGTGGATACAACAGCGGCCCGCGTCGATCGTCGTGCACTGCGACCAGTGCGACGAATGGGCTCGCCGCATCTCGAGTGGGCACTGGCAGCTCGTCTCCGGGATCCCGGGCCTCCGGCTGGCGACGGTGAAGAGACCGCGCTACGTATTCGGCAAGCGGCTCAGTTCCATCTACCATGCGTCGGACATCACGAGGCTCCGCATTCTGCGCAAGTACGGGGGCATCTTCCTCGACGGCGACTCGTACCTCGTGCGCTCCTTGGATCCGTTTCGACGCTTCGAAATGGCACTGGGCTGGTACCCGAAACAAGCTCTAGGCACTCAGGTATAGCACGGGAATCCTGCTGGCAACGAAAAAGCGCGCTAACTATACCGGGACACGATGTATTGGCCATGTAGTCGCGTTTGGTCGCGGTGGGGTGGAGTGCTTTGCAATCCGAATATCGCGATCTGAATAAGAAAGCAACGGTAGTCGGAGGTCGATATAAAAACATTTAAAGAAAAGCTATTTGTAACCAAGTTAAATAGCTATTAATGCATCACAGCTGAAATTAAGGACGAATGGACATGGGTCGGGCATAGGCAGGATAACCGCCTGCAATAAGGTAACTGGCCGGATCCTGAGATAAGGCAAACGTTGTAGGGGGGAACAGAAAGTTAGGTGAGCAGAAGAGTATAAGAAGTTTGCAGGTGTAATGTTCTAGCAGAAAGCACACGATATGCTTCATTGGTGGAACACGTCAGAGACTTTTGCCCTGCAGTGGGCGTAGTCAGACTGCTGATGATGTAACCTAAATGAGTGGAAGCTTGGGCTAGTTTGTTCGTAGTCATATTCGCAAGTTCTTTTTCCGGCGCGCTGGGGAAAAAACTTTGTATGTTCAGGCGCCAGAAGAAAACTTGCAAAAATTATGAAGAAGCAAACTTTCATTCTACTCTTAGTATGTTATTATTATCCTTAGTTTTCATTGGTAAGTATGACGCCGGGTGGTCTAGATAATTTCAGACCATCAGTTGTCAATGATTACTTTCTATTATTGGAATATGATGACGAACCCTTAAATTTTCATAACGCAAAAGTTTGTGCCCACAAAGCTGTTCGTCTGTCATTGTGACAGATTGATTTTTCAAAGCAACTAGCAGCCAGGGGCTGGACATGAACCATTTGAACAACAGCACAATCAAGTCCACAAGGACGGAAGAGTTTCTCTGCTTCCTTGTTGCACTATGCTGTTGCGGTACACTTTTCTGGCCCCATTTGTTGTACCAGTCATGCGTGTTCATATGACAGGTCCAGCTCACTGTTCATAGAGGGATTCACCGATTCCTGTATTGCTCTTTCTACCTGGTGATGTGCAATCATGCGAACAGGAGAACTAGCAAAACGATGGAAATTGGGCTTGTAGAGAGTTTGCCACTTCCTGGTCGCCGTTGAGGAGGCAGTACACAAAGAAGTGACGCAGACGATCGTCTACTCGAGGCCCAACTGGAAACATGAACATTCGTCAGGTATTAGCCTTGTTGGCAACTGAACAAAAGGGAAAGTCAGCCGTAATCAAACTGATATCAATATTATGGCATTCTAGAGCCCTTCCGGCTCCTCATTAAGTTGTAAGGTGGCATTCTAAAGGACAGGGCATAGAAGCATGGACACAAGAATGAAGTCGGAAGACCACACATGCCTATATTAACAACTGAACAAGCACACAATGGCAGAAAAGAAAGAAGGCACGAAAGTGTATCTGTGCATGCCAATGCAGTATGTGAACCTGTCAGTCTAGCATGCGTGGGGTTTATGGCAACGATCTCTGTTAAGGCATTTGATTTCATGTATGCAAGTTAATCGATGGTTGGCTGACACATATCAATATGCTATGCCTCAATGATCATAAGACGCGTGTTTCCATTCCCGTGCTGGTACAAAACTGCACACTCATTAAATTTTGGTGCGTAGCTACGCTCTGGACAATGTGAAGAAAAATGAGGTGAGCCTTCAGTTAGTGATCTCTTATGTTCCAATAATTTGTGGTGAGTTGGTGCGAGGCAAAGCAAGGCTTCAACTTATTATTAGCACTTCCACTCTTCACGCACATGTTTTGTGCATGTTGAAAGTATATATTGGGCAGCATTTCTGTCAAACAATTGTCAGGGTCTGCTGAATGTGCAGAGATTGAAAAAGGGTTACTACCACCTCGTTGTTCTTGTGTTTTGCTTCTAGGCATAGTTTTATCATTTCTCTGTCATGCCAACTAGCCCCCTGCTGCTACACCCACCGGTAGCTTCCCTCTCCAAGGCAGCAACACCGTCAGGCCAGGCAGCTGTTAACAGTGTTCTGCTTCGACACTGCATTCTCTGTTTTGGTGGTAAAGGTCATTGTTGTGTTGCCCATTCCTCAATGTCAGCAGGATGCATGAGTAAAAAAATGCTTCCAACAACAGCAAGTTTTGATAGATCCTACAGAGACTGTTTGTGAAGCAAAAATAAGACTGTGAGAAGCGCGGATTGCTGGGCGAGTTGGTAATTCATCTTAACTGAGTGCACGAAAAAATTTGAAGTACAAAAGGGAGACCCGCGTACATTTATAGAATATAAATGCATCAGCACATTGTCCACTTCGGATGACTTCACTTCGTGGAAACAATTGTCTACATAGCTTATAAATATTAGTGGCTGGGGCTGAAACTGTAAAGCGATGACAAGCACAGCAAGCGTGACCGAGATTGTAGCACCCAAGTACTACCACTGGCCTGCAGCACCCACCTCTCGCCCTTCCTTCTCACTCTCTTTGGCCACGGCAAGGAGGAAAATAGAGTTGGGTATAATGGCAGTGACAGGCTCCTGCACGCAATGTGACCAGGTCATGGCCATTGCATCATCTTGGAAAAGCATAGTTTGCCACACTAAGCTGGATCACTCAAACCAGCAAGCTGTGTCAATTCTGTCTACTCGTTTCAACCACTTAATCCCCATGACTGTTTGGTATCAATTATTTAGCCTGCAGATTAGTTTGTTTTATTTATGTTTTGCTTTGAATGAAGAGGCAGTCAATGTCAAAATGCATTCTAAAGACAGAAAAGCTGTACATGAAGTTAGAAGCACTGCTCCAAATAATTAGTGCCTTTCACATTTTGTTCATTCAAACTCTGACTGTAGTTATGCGTTATATAGACATTAAACTCAACCGTACTTAGTTAACTTACAAATGGTTCTATGCAAAATTAAGGACATGTCGGAGTTCAGGGAACATGAGCATGCTATTATCAGACCTCGACAGATGCCTACAGACAGCCGTCGACTCTCCTATGCGGGGGGAAAAGTCAGAACCACTAACAGAAGAAACAAGGTATTTGAATAGACTCCTCATATATTTACTTGATTAGCTGCCTGTATAGTATTTATGGATGGAAAAAACAATTACTAAATCTAGAGGGTAAAGGATAATATATACACAAACTTTAGAATTATGCTCACGTGTCTAAGAAAGCTGGCGACTATATCATTATTATAAGTACAGTAGGCATGTCAGCATGCGCTGTTGATGAGAATTTCACGCATACAGCTGCTTCTGGGTCGACCTTGTGAGAACTCTTTGCATTCTCATGTATTTCTTAAATTCTTGTTGCAGTGAGTGGCTAATATTGCCAATTGCAAAGGCTTGCTGTCGTGCCACTGCCATTGATGAATCATTACACAATGTTACCCCTGAATTTTTTTTTGAGCTTCCAGGTAACAAGACTTGTAAAAGGCACTTCTTATTGCTGTTGCCTCAACGAGTTTACATGCTTTTGTTTGCTTTTTTGCTTCCAGGTCCTTGTCGCCCACAAGAATGCCAGATTTCTTGAACTGTGGTACAACTCATATCGATACTATCGCCCCGAGCTGTGGTACTGGAACGCGGGGCGACTTCCCACGGAAATTATTTTGGTGCCACAACCACACCTTGTTCACCGTGTGCCTTACGACTTTGGTGTTCACAACGTGGCGCACCTTTTGTATGGAGTTTGCAAGCCCGACTGGAGACAGTTCTTTGCCATTCACCTTCTCTTTCGACACAGGAGCTACCTGGTGACCACAGATACCTTCGGGCCATTGACGGTATCCAACGTGGGCCGCTACAACACAACGTTTGGACAGATGCTTAGGCTGGCTTTGTTTGGTACTACAAGACTTGGAGATAACACTGTGAAAGAGCCTCAGTGGTTTCTCGAAAACCAGCTAGACTATGTCCTAGATGCTTGTTAGTTTCTAAGGCAAGAAGTGTAAGTTTAAGGGCCCGTTTTCTTTGTTATGCACAATATTTATGTGAACTAGGGAATTGAGAAATAACAGTTCTTACTAATATTACAGGCTATTATGGGGCTCTGAAACTTCTTTTTCTTCTCAGCATTTGAAAAAAAAAACATAGCCACTTTGTAGACAAAGCTCTCATCAAGACATGTTTATTTATTTATTTATTTATTTGTACCCTCAAGGCCTACAGGCATTTCAGAGGGGAGTGGGTTACAAGGTTATACACAAAACTAAAAAGCAGCAACAAAAGTAGTAAGCAGATAAGTACAAACATACATGGGCCCTAATCATACAATGTTAGCTAGTGCTGCACGAAACTGATGGTTGTCTTCGATTGCGGCGGTCAGTCCGGGAAGGCGGTTCCAATCTTGTGACGTCCGAGGAATAAATGACTGAAAGAAGGCATTGGTGTTGCATAATATTGTTCCTACTTTGTGTCGGTGATCCATACGAGAAGAAATATATGAAGGAGGAGTAATTAACTCACTGAATAGGGGCGAATTATGGTAGTAAATTTTGTGAAAGAGACAGAGGCGAGAGTGTTTGCGGCGCGAAGTTAGAGTGGGTAATTGAAGCAAGTTTTTCATGGACGTGACACTTGCCGCACGGGTGAAATTACCGAGAATGAAACGTGCTGCGTTGTTCTGCACAAGCTCAAGTGATGTCACCAGATAGTCATGGCTCTGATCCCAAATGGATGATGCATATTCGAGTTTAGAACGAACCAATGATTTATACAAAAGTGTTTTTAAAGAGGTAGGTGCAGAAAAGAAGTTGCGGCGAAGGTAGCCAAGCAGGCGATTAGCATTATTAATAACGGTATTAATATGAAGCGACCAGGTAAGATCAGTTGTTATGTGAATTCCCAGGTATCGGTACGACGTCACAGGTTCAAGAAGTGTGTTGTTAAGGTAATAGGAACCCGTCGAAAGGGCTGTTCTTGAAATGCGTAAGACTTTGCATTTAGTTGTATTAAGTTCCATTAACCATTGCTCACACCAGTTAGAAATTGCATTAATGTCCGATTGCAGTGCTGTAACGTCGTTATCGTTGTTAATTTCTCGAAAAATAACACAGTCATCTGCAAACAAGTGAATATTAGAGAGAACACAGCTAGGTAGGTCATTAACGTATATCAAAAACAAAAGTGGTCCCAAGACAGAGCCCTGGGGAACGCCGGAATGAACAGAACTGGGTGAAGAGTCATAGTTATTGGCTGTGACGAACTGGAAACGATTAGAAAGGAAATACTCAATCCATGCAAACAACTTAGGATCTAGATTTAACTTGCTTAGTTTGTAAAGGAGTAGTTTGTGAGACACTTCGTCAAAAGCCTTGGAGAAGTCGAGGAAAATACAATCAGCAGATGAACGGCGATCTAAAATTAAGTGTAGCTTGTGGGCTAATGAAAGCAATTGGGTCGAATTAAATGCAGTTGATGATGCAGAGTTGTCAAGGACAGCCAAAAATTACTTCTGCTCTCTTTCTCAATGTCCAGATCAGTTCTGTAGGAAGTGGGCCCAATAATGTTTGGCTGATTTATTGATTGCAAGAGTATTGTCGGTAATAGTACTGTTGCTAATCTTTAATTAAATCACATCATTACGTTATTACAGTCTTCCAAGCTCGATGGATGGCCTCGTGCTTATAGGGACACTCAAGGCAAGTACTATTACGTTGACGTGGATTGTAAAACAGCGTTCCAGTAACCTTTAAGGTGTAGTTGTGTGGCAAAGAAATGGTTAGTTTGGAAGGAAATTGCGTTTTGGTTGTCAATATACCATTAGCGGTAGTCAAAGTACCCTACTCTCAGGAAAGCCTTCTGACGTAACAATCACCATGCTTGTATTTTTCAACAGCCAGTGGAGCAAGTGGCTCTAGTGGAACGTGGCGCAAAGAAAATGTAGCTTTCATCGTTTGTAAAGTTACCGTTAAGCTCTTTCTTGTGTGAATCAGTCTGAAAAGCAAAAAAAAGTGGTTTCGTTTTTTATTCAGTTTTGTAACTTTCTGAAGTCTGCTTTTTTGTTAAGGGTGGTTCAAGTATATGTGACTGTACAGAAGCCCTGCTGTGTCATCAGCTTGTGTTCTGGAATGACTCACTGCTGACGTGATTGTGGTCTACTGTTACTTTTCTGAGTTACGATAGCCCTGCTGCATATAATATTAATGTTTTAGATCTTCTAAAGTCTTGACCTTTCACCCTGACATTAGATATTATTTGCATTGAGTGTTTTTTGAATGTCTTGTTTGGTTCTACATTCATGCAATTTGGCATCTAGCATATGTCAAGCGTGCTCTTTCAAATACTATGTGGCCAGGTCAGTAACTTTTCTTATACTGAGTTCATCATAGCAGTCGTGTAAGGTTGGAATGGGGCCCCTATTCTGAGCCTCTTAGCATGTACTCTAATCCAGCAAAACCGCTGTGTTTAGTCCATTGTGTAACGTAGGTAGTGTGGCGTCCTCCTGCCGGACGGGTTCTCAGACAACCGCAGTAGGTATGGATTACGTAAGTCAAGTACATGGTGCCTGCGGATTATTTAGAGGGCACTACACACTCCTGAACTCGAAATATTTGTTACATGCACAAAAGCAAAAATGATGCCCTATGTCTAGACTCACAATGATGTAAAGTTGGGTCAATTCACTTCTTTCATTGTAGCTGTGCGCATGAAGACCAATTTCTAAACAAAGCGACTCAGTGGGGGCGCAGTCACTACCTGCAGCTTTGCTTATACTTGAGTTATCTGAAAAATTGTGGCATCGCATTCCTGAGTCTATTCCATTATTACGTAGAAAATTATTTCAGGGCCTCAGTAGAGCTATATGAGCACCAAATAAATGAGCAGTGTTTCCCAGGCTGTGTTCAACAGGGGAATTTATTGAAATGGCAGCCATAGCCAGCTGCCTTCAGGCCTGCCATATGCAAATATGTAGTCCACACTGTGGATTCCTGCAGGAATTCTTGGCAAGCAAGCTATTATATGCGCTGAACTGCCGGCCTGTTCTCTTTAAAGTAGAATATGTAGTTCGAAAACTGGGGATCAACATAGATTCTTCAGTGTGATGTTGCTGCTAGGGTCGGACTAGATGTCTTGAACACTGTATTGAAGTGTAACCTTCGAATCGCAGTAGCATTCTGCAGAGTCTGGGAGGCAAAGCTTGCAGCTGACAAAAGGTGTGTGCAGTCTGCTTTACATGCAGTGCCTCATGTGCAGTACAGATGCCTTTTTTAGATGTATGAATAGGTCACACATGTTGCCATGGATTACAACATGAATAATTGTTTACATTCCTAAAAGGATAATGAAATGTGTATTAATATTACAGCCAAATGTTTTTTTAATTATGTTTACATTTCAGGAAATTTTTTATTACTCTATACCTCTCTAAATTCTAGCAGACAGCCTAATTTTGAATAAATACATATGAGCACAGGGTGGTTCACCCATTTTTGTGGTACCGCGCGAAATTCTGTACATAAATCAAAATGTATAAAGGAGGTTTGGGTAGAAAGCGAGAATTTTTTAGACAATGCCAACCATGTTTTGATCATGTTCATAATGCTCATGTCTTGCCTTGTCATGGGCATCAGCAGGAATTTGTCTTGAGGGGTGCGAACCAGAGTTGTGAACAACTAGGGGAGGAGTAGAAGATAGCCTGGGTGGGGACAGGTGCTGGTGTTGTGTGATGGGGGCCCCTTATGCACTCCCCCTGCTGTTTGATGCCTATGATTATCATGCCAATTTTATCGTGCAGCATGCTCTCATAATATTGGTGTTCATACATCTCAAGTTTTCTCAAATGTGCTCCTGTTGTTAGAGTGTAGAGAAAGGGGGCAGTTTTCTGAAGGCAATATATAATTTATATGCCCTATACTAATTAAGTGCGACCACAACATCTGCGTCATGCAATTCAATAAACGTGTTTGTTGCTTTCAGTGCAACCAGTTAGTACGTTTCTTTGAACATCACAATTAAATTAAATAGTTTATTTGCAAGTTTGTCGTTTACCTCTTACCTGGCTGGCTTCTGCACCTGTCTTAATGATGCGGCTTAATTCCAATGAGTAGCAAAAGATTTATAGTTTTCAGGAGATATGTAAGGATTTGTCTGTGTGAGCCTCATGTATTGTTACTTAGTATTGGCAGCAAAAACAGCCATTGCTATATTTTATTTCTGTTATTTCCAAGCATCGCAGGCCTAATTGAGTCAAATCGGAGGAGCATAATGGCACAGTGAATACAGAAGTGTGAATAATTATACTGAATCTATGTTCAAATGCTGCAGGACCGTACAATTTGCAATTAGATACTCAAAACTGTAACAAAAATTATAATGTGGCAGGTGACGACAATTAACAAGATGATGTAAAGTAGAATGGCACAAATTGAAATGTTCAGATAATTAACCTAGGATCTCTGCAGACCATTTGAGAAAGGAATTTGTGCCTACTTTGCTATGAACCCATCGCATTCAGAGAAAGCACAATCCACTCTTCTGCCTCTCGGTCATTTCGAGTGATTTGATTTTTTGAACATATAAAGCAGGTTGTGACGTCCTTCTGTCAGAATTGAAAAAAAAATAAAGGGAGGCTTTCCTTTTACATCTCCACTACACTCCACTATCGCCCTTTTAATTCACGCATATATGTCTTAATTGACTGGAGAATGGTTTATCAGAACAGGCACCTTCAATTGTTGATCGTGATTCGTTTATTTTGATGCCAGTTCAAAATTAACCCATTTTCGTGTGGACAATAATAGCTACATTACAATGGCAGCAGAGTTACTCAACATTTCCAGCTTTTCAGCAGCGTGTCACGGAAAAGCATGACAGTAGAGCTATACAGGCAAAAGTTTCCGTGTGACGCTCATGCTTTGCTACTGCGCAGCCTCGAATGAAGTGACAAAGCGAGGACAATCATTTCATGCGGCCATGGGTGCCAGCAGACCAGTGCAAAAGGGGCACTCGCCTAGTGACGGGTCCTGAGGGGGCCATCGCCCCCCCCCTCTCACTTCAGCGCCTGTAGTCTGACTCCTATCACCAATCAGGCCCCCCAAAAATGATTGGCTGGAATCGACCATGCACTCGGTCCCCTCAGGCTACACGAGCTCTTGCACCCACCAAAGCTACGCCAGTGCTCTCCCCCTTTCTTCACCACGATGCAACACCGGTTTGCACCCCCCCCCCCCGCGCCATATGAATTCCTGCTGAGGACCATGCATGCTTTAATTCTGCAGTGCGTGTCCCCATTTGCGCCTGCGAACGTACGTAGCACCCGTACTACGTGCAGAAAGGAAATTCCGATTCCTTGCTCCAGTAGCTAAAACAACGCATGTTCTTTAACTGTCAAGGCTAGCCAGTTGTCTTCTCGCTGCTTGTGCACATAATAAAACATATTTCATAGAATTCAGTGACACATAATAGATACTTAGAGCTACGGAGGAAGAAAAGGTGCTTAGAGCCACGACAGCACAAACTGCACTACTGCAAACCCTCTAGTTTCGAATTCTAGCTTCGTTGAACTTTATTTACGCGACACAGATCGGAAACGCTGTGTTCGTAAATGACTTAAGCGACACAAATAATTGTTTCAATTATTTTTTACTTTGCGCGGTACACGACGTTGTTTTGTAAGAGAACGTGCAACCGCACTTACATTACGCCAAACGCCGCGTGTCGCTAGTGTAGTGCAGCGGAGTGGTAGGTATTCTCTGAGCCGGCCGTCATGCAGCAGCCGCTGCAGTGGCGTTGATCCGTGCGAAGCGAAACTGAGACCTTATTAAGGCGAAGTAGCCCTCGCAAAAGGAATCAAACTCGGCACACACCATGTTTGTGTCATGTGGTGGATTCCTGAATCTAGGCGTTGGCCTCGCTCGTCGCATGTGCTGGACGTATGTAACTGCCAAGGTGAGAATATCGAACGACACTTTTCCACCAGTGTGCACGTTATGCCATCATTCACACATTTCGATCGTCGCCCGTACGTGTATCTATGGGTAGGTTTTTGTATTTAATTCCTGCTAATAGCGCGAGCCTTCTCTGCAATCTCGTTAACCGTTCTCAGCCGGTATTGAACCGACTTAGCATCAAAACAAAAATTGGCCATCGACCTTGACCCGGAGTGAAATGCAGACATGCGCCGCGTACAGCGGCCACATTTTTTACTCTGGCTTACAGTGAACTAGAATGCACTATTATCTGACCTAAATGTGTTCGTGCGTATATGAATGCAGTCGCTGCTCATGGTAGAGGAACTTGTATGAGGCGGTTCGTTGATGTTGCAAAATTGTACTTGCATAACCGGTCTTCCTAGGGAAGTTATTTTCCCTCTTGCTTCACTGTGAACAATATCGAAAGCCATGCGGAATATATGAAGGCACTTGCAACTGCTGTGCTCGAGTGCACTTACAAGACCATCATTATTACCATTTACGGAAACTTTGCGTGCATGGGCTACGAGTGTGGACAATATTTCCGTGACAATCGTAATAACTCGGATCGTTGGCAGGATCGTACCAGAATTGCGCACGCTTCCTTCGGTGAGCCGACGTTCGGACGCGGAGCCTCCTCATCTTTATAAAACCTCGACAATGGGCGACACACACTGGATTCCATCACTACCGAAGCGAGGAAAAAAAAAAAAAAAAAGCCCGAGCGTGTTTTTCTGTGGCGAGTCGCGCGATGAGCGCCCTGTGGTACACGTCACAAATCACCCGACCGACGATTGGTTCAAAGACTGGGCTTTACGATTTACGTCAAACGTCTCACAGTTGGGGAAAGGGTGGCGGTATTTGAAATAAAGAAAAAAAAAAAAAAGAGTTGAGACGCGGTTTGTGCGCCCCTCCAGAGACGTTCCAACCGAGGAGGATTTAACTTGAAAGTGAGACAGCTGCTCGCTCTCGGAGCTTGTGTTTCAGTGGGCGCGTATTGAATCCTTTGGATAACATGGTTGTCGCGGAGTTCGAACCGTTCGCGCATCCAAAGGTTGGTAGTTTCACTGATTGTTCAAGCAAATTTTGTTTTCCTTGATTCCTTTGCTCATCCTCGTCTTTCATTATCGTTAGTGCTATCCACTCAACCCAACATCTTTATAAATGAAAACCAATTATTGTGCCCATCGCACGTAGCCTTTCGTAAGGCTATTTGTTGCAGTGCAAAAATAATGTGTTTGAAAGTTCTTCGATCAATCAATGTTCAGAAGGACGACATGCAAGGGGTGAAAGTATATAGCTGTTCAATATATTTCCACTTCTAGTGATAAAAATCAACTGCTTTCAAATACATTTTTTTAGATATGTTAAATCAAAATAAAGTGCACTCTAAAATTATATGTATATCACTATTTTCAACACTATTTATCTTGGTGATACTCTGAACTCCAGAAAAATTTAAACAGGCTTACATATGCGGCGAGGCCTGCCTGCACATCAGATTTTAGAAAGAGTATCTAAGCAAGCATCCGGCAGCTGTGGCACAAGCAGCTGTGTGTGTGTGTATATGTGGGCAGTTGTATTAAACATCCTTGTATAGCTGTGTTTTCACCATATTACAGCAAGTTTCAGTAATCTTCTTTTCTTGGGCCGTTTTTTTGCAGTAGCATTTATGAATTGCTCATTGTTCGCTGTCATCCTGGATATGGATTTGTTGCAGGTCTGTTTTGGGAAAGCCGTGTATAGCTCCACAGAAGACGGGAAGCAGAGTTGTATGATTGACAGAATATATGAATGTTCGCACCTTCCTAAGTGGCACGGTGCTTGCAATATAGTCTTCTTTTGCTGAGACCAGTATTCACATATAGTCATCTCTCAGGAACAGAATTCTAGCTGTCCATTCATGCACATTACAGAATATCTGTTTTGTAACCTGTACTCTTTCTTAGTGTGCATTATAATCTATAATTGTTGAAACAGTAGCAGACAACAATGGTCTGATGCCATTCCTCTACTCGTATGGTGCAGTGTGCTTTTTCTGAGAGGTTTTGTGAAATCACTGCATCATAATACATAAGTGAGAATGTGACTTCACGATGCACTTGCACATAAAATATATGCTGCTTTGAGTACATCTTCTGATGCTCGAAATTCTGGGAGTGAGTGCTCATGAAATGGGTTCTTAACATATGTAAGTTGTGGTTGCTGCTGCTGCATTGACTCTTTGGGCACTTTGCTGACTTTGCTTTCTAGCTTTGCAAGAGGTAGTAGAAATACAATCTGCAGTTGAGCCAAGTATACACCATTGTCGCTGTGCACGTATTCTAGCAGGACTCTTAAAATTGCCCCACTGTGTGCTGCTCACAATTTTTTGCAGAACAATGGAAGTTTTCCCAATTATGTCAAGGTGGTTGAAGTGGGTGCCAGGGATGGTCTTCAGAATGAGAAGGTATGCATGGTCTCCTTTCTTTCTTCTCAACTGTCAAGTTTAATGTACAACATTTGTAAACCAAAAAAATGATATGTTAGATGTTCGGAAAACACAGAGGCATGTGTCGTGTAAAGTTCTGTGGTACTTCTATCTCACAAGCTTTGCACTTAAATGCCTTAGAGATGTGGCCCTATTGATTCCTAAATAAGCAGTGTCACACTTCACATAGAGCACATTTTTCACGCCAGTGGTGAGAATACACTATATGGCGTTATCTAAACGCAAGGATCCACAAAGGCATTTAACGTAACCTGATGTCTACTGCTGGCGTGTGCACAGCACTACTAGGTGTGTGCACTACTGCAGGCGTGTGCACAGCAAGCACAGTGCATCCATCCCCACCAATCACCTAAGGGAAGGTGTCCCATTGTTTGAAGTGCAGGATTTCGTCCTTGCAAGTTTACTAATGCAGTGGCCAAGGACACCGAATGTCACATTTGACGAACTGTTTACTTGCCACTTTTGCCATTACTCAGATATCAGATTATTGTGTGCGAGCAGTTGAGCAAAGCACACTGTTGCCCCGTTTAATTTTTGTATTCCCCCCATTTGAATAGTCGTATGTAGTACACACCTGTGTGTACTACATAATGAAGACATGGGAGGAATGTTGTTTGGAGTCTTAAACTGTACGATAGTGACCTTATGACATAAATGGAAAGGAATTGAAGCAGATGGAAAAACAACTTGGCATTGGTGGGAAATGAATAAGATGCAATTTTCGAGCAACACATCGAATGCTGCATACGCACTGAGCTACGATGAGAGTTCTCTTGCTCATTTTATCATGAACTTTGACGCAAGTCATCCCAGTGCTAGTGACTAACAGTTGTGGAACACTCTTTTTCACCATTTGGAATTTGACTAAATAAATAAATACATGAATGGCCATAGTTGCAAGTACATGAGGTAGCTATTCCATGAAACCATTGTGGGGGAAAAGGCACTGCTCCATGAAATCCAAATAAAGTTTAAGGGAATGTGCAGGATTGAAAAGGTGGGAAATCCTTGAGTTGTGAAGGCTGCAGAGCGCAAGAGCTGCTGTCAAAATGAGCCTCACTTATTTATTTATTTATTTATTTATTTATGAATACTGCAACCCTAACATAGGGTTTTAGCAGGGTGGATACACATTTGCTAAATTAACAAATCGGCAAACAAGTAAATATAAAACAGGTGAGGTATGTACACAAAAAGACAATGGTTTGCAATGAACAGTCATAAGGGCATATAATGAAATCAGCGCTATATTCAAGTTGGTCACGAGTGGGGAATCGCTACAGTGATAGAAATAAAAAGCAGGATCACATATCAGACACTCACTGCTGGAGCTGCGCAGCAAAAAGATTCAAGGAAGACTGGGAAACAACTTCATTACTAAGGTTATTCCATTCGATGATTGTCCTCGGAAAAAATGAATATTTGAACGTGTTATTACGGGTGGAGAATGGGGTTATTGTAAGGGAATGCCTCTGTCTTGTGGCATATCCCGTGGAGAAATTAAGTATGTGTGATAAGTCTAACTTATAATAACCTTTAACTAACTGAAAGAAAAATTTCAATCTTAATACTTTATTCCTTTGTGTAGGTGTTGAAAGATTGGCTTTTGATAATAAACGTGTTATAGAAGTGCGGCCGAAACTGTTATAAATAAATCTAACAGCTTTCTTTTGAATTTTTTCCATTTCGCTAATGTTTTTTCTGGTGTGAGGGTACCAGATTATGGAAGCATAATCTAAAGAAGGTTGAACAATTGCATTAAAAGCAATAAGGCGAACGGCGGGGGTTGAAAGCTTGAGAGCTCGTCTAAGATAAAATAGCTTGTAATTGCACGAGCTTATTACAGTATTAATATGTCTTGTCCAGTTTAGGTCATTCGAAATCCAAAGACCAAGGTACTTGTAGTGTTGTACCTCCTGCAAAAAAACATTATTGGCTGAATATGCAAAATGAAGAGGGGTACGTTTGTGGGAAATTTTCATGAAAACAGTCTTTTTAAAATTAACTGACATCTGCCATTTATCACACCAACGAATGACCTTTTGAAATGCGTCGTTTAAATGAATTTGGTCGGTATGGTTTTCAACTTCCGAGTATAGAATGCAGTCATCCGCATATAACTTGACTTTTACAGGTATATCATGTGATATGTCATTTATAAACAACAAAAAGAAGAGCGGCCCAAGCACGGAGCCTTGGGGCACTCCCGAGTCAACCGGTACTGTACGAGAACAATGTTCATTGAAAGAGACGTATTGTTTTCGATTCAAAAGATAGCCAGAAATCCAGTTTAGAAGCTGGGTATTTTTAAGAATTAAATCAAGTTTGAAGAGTAATTTATTGTGTGAGACCGTATCGAAAGCTTTAGCAAAATCCATAAAAATTGCATCTACCTGTTTTCCGGAATTTATAGATAGCGCAAAATCATGTACTGTTGTTACCAGCTGAGTACAAGTAGAAAATCCTTTCCTGAATCCGTGTTGTGAATCTGACAAAATATTGTGCTTATCTAGGAAGTCTGAAATGTGCTTATGTATTATATGCTCAATGAGTTTACAGGAAGTTGAAATTAATGAGATCGGCCGATAGTTAGTAACAGAATGGGGATCTCCACTCTTATGTAAGGGCTTGACTTTAGCAGTTACCCAGTCATCCGGAACTTGACCATCTTTCAGAGATTTAGAAAAGAGAATTGTTAGGTACTTTGAAACCCATTGTGCGTAGCGCTTTAAGAACTCATTCGGTATTCCATCCGGACCTGAAGATTTCTTAACATCCAGTTTTAAAAGCAGATTAAGAACTCCCTCTTCACTTATGATGATATCCGAAAGGGGAGGGCTTGCCACATCAAATGTTTCCAGGACACCGTTATCCCTCATAAAAACAGATTTAAAATGATCATTGAAAGCGTTAGAAATAACAAATGAATCACTAGTTTCAACACCATCAATTACAAAAACATCAGTAGTCACAGTATTAGGAGAAATTAAACTCCAGAACCTCTCGGGAGACGAAGACATGAGACTCGGAAGTTGTTGGCCATAATAGCGTTCCTTATCAGACACAACATTTGCTTTCACTTGAGAAGCAAGTTCAGAAATTTTTTGCTGGAGGATACCTACGTCTTTAGAGCACCGTCTTTGATTTTTTAAACGTTTGAGCCGTCTTCGCAACTGCAACGTTTCCCGAGAAATCCAGGGGTTCTTTCCTTTCGATTTTTTTACGATACGAGGAACAAATCTATCAATACACTCATTTATAAGGTCTTTGAAACGCTTCCACAAATAATGAATATCAGCAGTGCAACTCGAAAAAGAATCAAATTCAAATGCTAGTAAATCCAATATTGAGGTGTCATCAGCACGTGAAAAGTTTGGGAACGAGACCACCTTGCAATTTTTCTTTAAAACAACATTAGTAAGCGTAAGTATCACAGCCTGATGATCAGATATTCCAGGGAGAACAGAACAGCTAGCTTGGGCAGAGATTGAGCCACTAATGAAAAAAGGTCTAGAATTGAACAAGAACTCGCGTGTATTCGAGTGCATTTGTCAACGATTTGCATCAAGTCAAAAGAAAACGCTATATCGATCATTCTTTCACCAATTTTATAGTTAGGTTGTTGCAAAGAGAAAGATGACCAACTAACATGAGGCAAATTAAAATCTCCAGCTAGAATAATCCGATCCTCAGGTTTCACATGGGCGGCGAGGTAGTTGTGTAGTTCATCCAGAACATCCATGGAGGAATTGGGTGGGCGATAAATAGCCCCAATAACGTACCTGGTCTTTCCGTAATATGCTTTGCAAAATATGCCCTCGACGTTACGTATGTCATGCATTTTTGTAATTTGCAATGACTGTCTAAACAGGATCGCCACTCCACCACCTCTACTCCCACGATCTTTACGGTACACACAGTAGCCCCGCGGAACAAATTCACTATCAAGTATGTTATCGTGCAACCATGTTTCGGTTAGGATAGCAATATGGGGACTATAGGCCAGGAGGGTTCCTTCTAATTCTGTGGTTTTGCTAATAACACTTCTACAGTTTAAATTTAGTATTTTCAGCGACGGTACACTGCACATATCCCGTCATTTTTCATTCTTCTTTAGGTTAACACGTGCATTTTTCGATTCATCCCAACTGAACAAGTTCCCATCCACACTCAGTCGATTGTAGAGTAGCTTAACTTTAGCACCGTTTTCTCTCTCTTTTTCGGAACTTTTCCACAGATTTCTGCGTGCCTCACGAACCCTGTATGAAAAATCTTCAGAAAAGGACAATACAGAGCCCTTTAACTTGTGCCTAACCTTCAAAACAGACATCTTCTCATGATAATCAATAAACTTTAGAATAACTGGTCTGTCTTTGTTTTCAACTATGCGTCCAAGCCTGTGGCATCTTTCAACAGTAATTGCCTTTATACCTAATGTATTTTCGAGGATTTCCTCGACATTATCTTGGAGCATCTGAGGTGTTTCCCTAGGGGATTCCTTTAGTCCATAAATGATTAGGTTATTTCTACGGCTCCGATTTTCAAAATCATCAACTTTACCTTCAAGGAATGCTAATTTTTGCTGCATTTGAGTCATAGTATCCTCAAGTTCTTTCACTTGTTGAGGCAATGCAGAAAATTTATTCATGTGACGCTCAATGGCATCCACTCGTTCTGTTAGCGTGCCAAATTTTTCAACTAAATCTTTCTGGTTGGCCTGTACGTTCTCAATAGCTGCTTTCATTGTTTTTTTGGCCAGCGAGAAGCTGAGATAGCATTTCCTTTTCCGTAAGAGGACCAGGATTAGCTTCAACGTCACCGCAAACCAACAGATCAACAGGTATAGGTGTGACGCAAGCAAAAAGAAGTTTAAGACACAGTGGGCAAGGCAGCAGCAGCAGGAATCGGTTATCACTTCGATAACAAGGGGCAGGAAAGTACCTACTAACCTGTATCGCAAGGCAAAGCGGATTACTGAGCATGTTGCCTTCTCTGCTGCTGACAAGCCCACTGCCATGGTATGAGACTGCCCGTGGATTTAAAGGCTCCGAAGCGATCACGGGAACCGACGTCACTCGGCGATGATTCCACGTGGACGCTAAGATGAGAAGGGGCGTTGTTTCCTCGATGCAGCAGCGATCGTCCACAGGTGATGATAACCAGGCTTCGCCAGGCCAGCCAGACGAGGTGACGTCATCATCCCGAGCCAGCCCCGGAAAGACGGTGCATACCGCAGGGCTTTCACCAAGAAGAATCGCCAAGACCATAACACAGCACCATGTCGGGAGGTCCATCCCACCGCTGCCACCAGTTGTTAGGGCTTGAGGAGGTTTGACGGCAGGTACAACGGGCTTCTTTACGGTAGCTATCTCGCCGCCCTCGTCCGCATAGCCGTTCTTTGCCAGTGAGGGGACACATTCGTAGAAACTTCATTAGCACACCACACCTTCTCAGACAAACCCCATTTTGATAGTCAGTTGGCTTAGAATGAACTGTTCCTAGATATGCTACCTTTTCAGTGTAAAATTAAGGATAGAAAGCCAGGCTAGTTCATATTCGTTCAGGGAACTGGAAGCACGGGGGGAACACACACAAGAGAGAGAGAGAGAGAAGAGCTTCACAGCACGAGCTCTTCCCTTTCCCTTGTGTGTGTTCTCTGAAGGAATAAAATGTAAGGCTTGTATGGATAGTGCGTGACTTTCACAGCATTGCCTATTGGGCCTAGTCCAGCAGACAACTGAAAGGCAAAAGAGAATGAGTGCAGTCAAAATGGCCATAATTTGCATACCACAACATCGTCTGGACAACTGTGTGCATTTAAAATGTCAGGATGAACCGCGAGGGGTCAAAGTAAAAGAGCACCTGTTCACATATTGTGTGTGTCTATTTGTACCCTTAAAATTTAAAAGCTGGATATTTTTGCAGTCCTGCCGTTGTGGTCATTTTCATTTGACTGTCGTATAGTCTGCTACCTTTATTTACTAAACAGCCTTGGCCCAGTCTGTATAAAGTATGCCAAGACTAGAGAGACAGTTCCATCCTGTGATGCAGCATCATCTGTATCTAGTATCAGCATCCTCTTCCTGACCTGGAGGGCCTTGTCTTGCATCCTTGGCACCTTTCTTAATTGTTGGCTGTGAATGCTTATCGTTCTGCTACCACCCGACCTCACTGTTGGGCACAAAAGAGTGAAAAACAAAACATCACATTACATAGTGGAACACACATTGATGGCAACACCTGAAGAAAACACACAGCACTGAAGAAAACTCCTACATCATTGTTAACAGTGTGTTTTCTTCCGGTGTCCCTGTCATTATTTGTGCTGTGTGTTTTACTGTGCTTTAATAACATGCCCATGTTCTCTCTATCACATTACAGCCTGTGCAAGAAGCACCCTAGAAATCTCTAAGGCATATGTAACTGATTCAACCCAATAAAAGTGCATCTCTAATGGAGAGAGAGTACTCATTTAAGATTACACTTACGGCATTTAAATAAATAGCTAGGATCAGTAGACTCACAACAATGCATCATCGCAGCAACCCTCATTAGCTTATAGTTAGCTTGAAGTTGAACTCTCATTGAACTTCAATGACAGAGTCGGAGCAGCAGACGGACTCTGTCAGCGAGCACTTGACTCTGGCATAGAGCAGTGCCTCCAGGTCCACGATTTGAAAACATGTACTGCAGGAGCAAGGAGGAATTGGAAGGTCTGTCTTTCAAGTGACTTGTTTGCTCGAGTATCTTGAATACAGTTATTCTATTCCTCTTTCGAATTTTCTCGAATACCCGCTCATGCTCTGCAGTTTCAGCGTTACTGTTACTGTCTGATGAACCACTCGGGCAGGAACATGTTTTTTAGTCGATCACTATCACGTAGCAAAAATAATACTGCAAAGCTTGCCTAGCGGTGGTTGTCGTTTGCCATGGTCACCAAAACAAGCAACTGCGGGCTGTGCCCCTCAGCATGGAGGCAAATGTGTTGAAAGAGTTCTGTTCCACTCTGCCAATCTTGACGGAGCAACTTCTCCTGCTTCATGGAGTGAATCCCACTTTGAATCTGCTCTGTGTCATTGGAACTCTGGACTTCTGCACTCACTGTGCCATTGAAATACGTTTGCTCCAAAGCGAGCAGAATAAACTTGCTCTGACTCTGGCATTGGAACTCTGCATCAGACATGGGTCACGCCATGGCTATAGACGATCACACATAAGACACGTACGGGTACTGCCACTTTGGGCTCTTGAAGGAACGCTTTATTTTTTGTACCTCGCTTTAATAAGGCTGTCGAATGCCCGATGCATCAGCCTAGTCGTTTTCATGCTTATATATGTCAACTGTTGCGCTCTTCGTTTAGTTGTTGAAGGTTGAAAATGTCATTGCAAGAATGGTGGTGAGGACACTATTCGGTAAAATACTAGTCTATAACACTCTGCCATTGTTCGTGAACTTTCATGCTTGTTTTTTATGTGACCGCAACATGGAAAATTATTGGCGAGTCAAGTAGCAAGATAATTACTAGACGCATATATGTGCAGTTCCAGAAAGTCGAAATGGACACATATGAGACAGCTTTGTAGTTCTGCTTGACATCGAGGTGATACCTGGGGCTCACAAATGCTCCTCAACTCAAAACTTGACCCCAAGGGATCCTTGAGACTTTTAGCGTTGCAGAAATCGCAATGTACAACAGTTCTAAATGATCCCGTGAGGTCGAGTTGCGAGCGGAGGAGCATTTGTGAATATGGGTCTTTGTCTCTGAAGTTCATACGTTGGTTTACCATGTTTAGTAATTGCCTCCCAATGTTAGTGCTAATAATGCTTAACTGACTGCTCAGTGACCTTCCATAACACTTCTTACTCACCAGCCAGTGGTGTGGGCGGCAGTATCAAGAACACCCCAGCTGCATTAGTCAAGAGCTCTGCACTGCTGCACAGCAGTCAGTGATGCTCTTCTTATACGGGTGCTTTTTTTTTAGCATCGCTAGAAGAGTACTCGAGAAAGTCACGACAGTTCAGCCAGGCAGATTGCGCTGTTCTATGCGAGTTGCTTCAATGGTGTTGTCGTTTCCCTTAAGATTTGAGACCTTCGTGCTTTTTTGACATCCACCTTAACCTTTTTGTCTGCTTTGTCGTTTCTGCTTGTGTAGGAGATAGTGCCGACGAACACAAAGATAGACCTTATCAACAGGCTGGCCAGTTCGGGGCTCCCTGTTGTAGAGGCAACAAGCTTTGTCTCGCCTAAGTGGGTCCCTCAGGTGAGTGGAGATAACCTTCGAGTGTGCTGGAATGATATTCTCTCACTTTTCCATTTCAAGCAAATGTGCATAAGGCTGTGGGGATTGTCAGGCATCCGCTTCATGAGCTTAGCTTGATCATGACAAGCCAGTATTGCATGAATTGACCATTGAAAGGATGTCTTGTGACGGAGACTTGTCATCTAAACAGTTGTATCGCAAAGCTGCAAGAAATGCGAGCTTCTGACAAAGGAAAACAGCGAACATGAAAAAACAAATCATTGACCGACCTATACAAGGACCAACACCTTTACGCCGGTAGTGGCCCACCATTGTAGTTGAGTTTGTAGATTACTGGAAAAGGCAAGCTTGATAAGCATGTGAAAGGGCAAGCAGGCCGAGTATGCCAATATAGTCTTCAAAAATGGGAAATCGTTGTGCATTGAGAAGTAGCACAACGCTGCAGAGAATGCGTTCGCAGATTTTTGTGGTAGCTCGTTTCACTCAATTTAGGAGATCGCTTTTTATGTTGACGCTTTTGTAGAAGGCGTCTTTCTTTTCATGTAGCACTGGTTGCTTTATATTGCTTATTTTCATTGATGAAATCAAGCCTACCTGTCGAATTATTCGCTACTTGTTATGAGTAATTCCCTTTGTTTTGTTCGAGATAGCTTTATGCAAAATTTCAATATCTCATTTTGGCTCCTACCACTACGACTGAAATGACATTTGATTGCAAATGCAGTGCACATATATATATTTAGTGTGGGCATTTAAAGCACGCTTCTTCATCACCTGTACCAAATCATCAGTTATCTTTATCGTTAGTGGGGATAACGCTTGAGTTGGTTCTGTGCCTCAAAAGTAGCTGTTTTGGCCACGTCTTCCAGGCCTAATAAGAATGTGTAAAGGACTACGTCGCAAGTGGTGGAGGTTGCTCCTCGATTCCCCGTGCCTGCTCGCCCGCTTTAACTCCTGGAGCTTCGCTGAGGTCGCCGTTTGGGCTACGTGTCCACCAGCATGCCGCAGGACGAACCTTCAGGCACTTCTCCCTTTACCCCTGCGGCTACGACGGCCGCAGCTACTCACTCTTGGATCATCAGTAGACCCCCTCGCCAGCCCCCGCTATTCGCTGGACTCCGAAAGGAGCACGTGGACGACTGGCTACACCAATATGACATAGTGAGCGCAGCGAACCGTTGTGACAATCCGCACAAGCTTTGCCACGTCTCCTTCTATCTTACTGGCATGGTGAAGGCTTGGTTTTTTAACCACCAGATTGACTTTCCCAACTGGAACGTATTTAAAAAACATCTGCGACAAGTCTTCGCTACCCCGACAATTCGAGCCAGTCTGGCGAAGAGAACACGTGATGGGCGCAAACAACAAGTAAGGGAGTCTTATACCTTGTATATTGAGGATGTTCTCTCTCTTTGTCGACGCGCTAACAACTCCATGTCCGAGACAGACAAAGTGCGCCATCTGCTCAAAGCCATAGGGCCTGTCGCCTTCAATGCTTTAGTCGTAAAGAACCCAAGTACTGTTGCTGACATTGTAGCTATGTGCCAGCGCCTGGACGAACTCGAATCCGCATGGCTGCAGCTGGACAACTCTCCTGCAGCCATCCCTGACAATTCTACTGCTGACCCCTCGAGCCGTGATCCACAGCATGATACGAGAGGAACTGCAGTCGCTCGGATTTACAGCGTGTCAGTTTCCTTCTGACACCCCCAGTACAAAATTACGGGACGTCGTCAAGGAGGAGTTGGCGGCTATGACTGGTAATGTGTACACAGACCTTCACATCTCCGAAGCCCCACTGACTTTTGCGCAAGTCGCCACAGTTACTTCAGCCTTCGTTCCACCGATACCGCTGCCGACGACGCCAGCCCATCTAACGTCCCTGGCGCTCAGCACTCAAAACCTGCCTTATTATGCTCCATCCGGCGCCAGTACACCTGGATTCCATAGTCCCCAGCCCAAACAACCAATCCTACTATCAATCATAGCGCCCGACGAGACCTACATGCTACTATTGCGGATATCGTGGGTGTCTTCGTAGGTGTCGACATCGCACGTGTCTGTCGCAAGCGTCAGCGAGACGAGCGTCGTGGTTTTGACACTTACGAACGGGATGACTCTGCCACAGCAAGCACTTTCCAGCCCTGTCCTTATGCTACGCTTCACGATCGCTCTTCCTCGCCATGAATAACTCCTGAAATGGCTCCTCGTTACCGTGGTGCCAAGTATCGCTCGCTATACCGAGATAGTGCATGTCTCGCGTATGAAGCCTTTCGCAAGGCATTCTCCGCATCTATACGTTGAGGCTAGGATGGCCACTCTCATGCGTGGGGAATTAGTGTGGGCATTTAAAGCACACTTTTTTATCACCTGTACAAAACCATCATCACCTAGTGTTCTCCATCTTAATCTTCAGTGGGGATGACCCTTGAGTCGGTTCTGTGCCTCAGAGGTGACTGTTTTGGCCACGTCTTCCAGGCCTAATAAAGGCGTGTAAAAGACTAGGTCGCAATATGTGTGTGTGTGTTTGTGTATGCGCGTGCAAGCGTGCGTGCATGCATGTGTGTGTGTGTGTGTGTATATTATGGTAATATCACATTGGAACGTGTTTTGTTGTGGCTTTGCAATAATATTTTTTGCAAACTTATTTTTTTTTGTGCAAGGCAAGTAGTGGTATTGTGATTGTCTTTCTTGCATTGATTGGTCATTGCTTGCCGATTTTTCTTTCACATGCTTTTGCCGAGATGGTTTTGAATGAAAGCAGCATCTGCATTATTCTAGATGGCCGATCACACCGAGGTGCTCAAGGGTATTGAGAAGCACAAGGGCGTCAGCTATCCTGTGCTTGTGCCGAACATGAAGGGCTTCAAAGAAGCGGTGTGTTGCTTTCACTGTTGCACGGAGTGTTGGTTACCTCTTTGTTTGGAATTCAAGGCCACGTTGAAGTGAACTTAGTTACCATATCATGTAATAATAAATGCATAGTCTTCTCATTGCAAAGTTTGGTGCTTCTTGTGGCCAACTTGGTGTCTTGTGACTTTATAACAGCTATTTTTTATGACCTGTACTGCTTGCACGCGCATATAAGTTTGTCTTGGAAAGCAGTGTATTATACTTAAAGGCATACTTGATACAATGCATGCGGCTTTGTTTGGAGTGTTGGTTAAGTATTTGCTGTTTGCACCATCTTTCTCTGGAGAGCCTTCAGAAAATAACTCAATTAGCATTTGTTCTCGGTACTGTGGCATTCCATTAGTTTATTTTGGATGCATTATTTCACGAATGAACAGTCGTAGAAAGGAAAAAAATGTTTCAGCACTAGGGTGGAAGACCTGTAAGAACAGGTGGTCAAAACCAAAAAAGTGAAATGTTGCAAGTCCAAGAGTGTGCCTTTATTTCATACTATGGAACCAAATACAGTCGAGCCCGCTTATAACGAACCTGAGGGTGACGCGGCATCCGTTCGCTGTATCCCGAAGTTCATAGTAAATTAAACACAGCTTTCAAAAAAAGTTGCGAGTGAAAACAAAATTTTTTTGCCCCAGGAAGTCCGTGATGCACGTGTTTCGAAGAACAGAAGCAATAAGGACGGTCTCGAGTTCATTAATAACGGCAGGGTGCTCGTTGGCCGAGGCCCGTGGCATAAGCTGCATGAGGCACTAACTTCAAAGTTTCGTCGTTCTCGCAATCGGAATTTTCCAAATCGCTCTCGCTACGTACTTCATTCACTATGCCTTAATCCTGCACGGTTCCGCAGTGTTGGCATCATCATCAGCCGTAATTAAACCATCGCAACAGATGTCTCACCCACTCTCATAGGTCGGAATCGACGACGCACCGCCACAAATCGCCGCCAAAGTGGTCCTGTTCGGAAGCTTCAGGCTCGGCATCGGGCCCGACATCGACGAAGTCGGCCTCGCAAAAAAACAGTTTCGCGCATGTAGCCGTCACTGCCGCCCACGAAATATTCACAATCTCCACAGCTGAATACCGGGACGCCCGAAGCGGCAAGTTGGCTGCCAGGTGGTCAACAGCTATGAGCAAGTGCTCCGCAACGCGGCACCTGACGTGCGGATTACGCTCAAACCAAGCAGTCACACTTCCGACGTTTTGTAGAGCGGCACGAAAAAGCGTGCTAGTCCTCTCGTCGACCATCATGACCACACACGCACACCTAGAGCGAGCAAGACGCGCACACGCGACACACATGCCACAACGCGTGGAACAGCTCTGGGCCTGTTTCCAGTCAGAAAACGAAACTAATTCGAGCCAGCGTGGCGGGCGTCGTGGATCGGTGGAGACGGGCAAAGGGGTTGTGATCAAGAGAGGAGAGCAGACTTGCGAGAGAAGGACAAGGACTTGCGATAAAGAGAGGGGAGGATGCGGCAGGAGGGTGACCTTGAAAACCAAAACACACAGGAAGGAGGCAGATTGGGTAGCTTGCTTGAAAGGTCCGCGAAACTTGCACGTAGAAAAACTTGGAAAGAGTGCATGGCCGCCTGAATCGGTGCGTGCTGCGGTGTTCAGATAATCGGGGGGCGTGGTCAAAAAATCGTTTCTTGCGCCGGGCGGGTTTGCGTGGCCTCATGAACGTTGATACTTCGCGATTCTTTCCGTGCAAGTTAACAGCCTTTTTCGCGCTTCCGCATGTGTGCGGAAGACATGCTGAGCCGAGTGCGAAGTGAGCGAGGACAAGTCCTGACAACAAAACGAATCGCAGATTATCAGAGTCGGTGGGGTAGCGTACACGCGTGCACTATAGACTCAGACTATCAGATAGAGTCGGTGGCCGACGATGTTGGCAAATGGTCTGGTCAGTCCAAGCTGGCGACGCCAACGACAGTACCAGCAATCAAAAACAGGGTAGATAGCCGACCAGTCTTCGAAAGATCAGTGGCAGTATGAAAACACGGGCCTTTTCTGGCGATCTGGGGTGCTCAGAGTAGCGGGGGGACAAAGGACGGTGGGGTGCGTAACAAAAAGCGGTCGGGGCGAGCGGCAACTAAAAGGGCGCGGAGGCAGAGTCGGCGTTTAACGATAAGAATGTATGGGCACCTCGCCCATGCCTGATCGGTGGTCGAAATTGTTCTCGCGGGAAGTCAGCACACCGCCGACTCCGTTCGCTGTAACCGATCGGCGATGCTCGGAGACGTTCGTTTTGAGTGCAATTTTGTGCCATCGAACCAATGTATATTTTCACGGTCACGCCGATATTGTTCATTTTAAGCGAAACTTCGTTTTAAGTGGGGCCGTTATAGTGGGCTTGACTGTAGTGTCGAATTGCTTACATTTGTACACTGTCTTGTGGGTATGTTTGTATGTTTGTTGATATAGTAAACTATAATTATGTTGATTTTCTTGCATGTATCCAAGTCAGATAAAACCGTAACCATGACATATCATCACAGACTCTGTGCTCAAGGTGTTACATTTAGGGGAGAGCGTATTGGCCATAGTTATGTAATCATAGGTTACTAGCATGTGACATGGATTTTTATGGTTACTCTGATGGTTACAATCAAAGCTTTTACTAAGAGCTTCCTCAAGTGTAAGATAATGTAATAGCTATTCTATAATATGAAATGGAATCTGTTATAATGTATACTGTATTAGAATTTACAGTCTAATTCTGCTACATAAATCGCAGCTTGAACGAAATTTCCGCTATACAACGAAAAATTCACCATTCCCCGTCGGGGGTCAATGCATAAATATTGTCACCACAACAAACACTTTTTCTTTGATCGTCCTGCTTCAACAAAATTCTACGATGCGATTCCAGGCTCAGATACTTATTTGTATGCAGTAAGCCCAATCTTTAACATTTCGATGCATTTTCAGAGCCTGAAAATGCATCAACGAAGTCTAAAACACGCGTTGGCACTACCAGAAACCGCCGCTATATTGCCGCTGTTCAGCAAGCATGGGTGCGGCCATTGCTCGATCGCAATGGCAATGAGACTGCTCCAACTGCCCTGCTTTCGCCACTGGCTTGCGCTTGAGCCGCAGATAATCCGAAGCTGAAGCTCAGTCGCTCGGTTATGGTTTCCTTCACATAGCCCCTGGGTGCAACCGTGGAACGATGCTTATCATTATGTTCACGCTTGGCCAGTGTGGTAAATAATCAGAGCGGCTGTTTGTCCGCATTATCAATAAAATCAGCTAGCCGCGAGTAATAGACGATAAGATCCGCCTAGAATAATGCAAAATTCGCCCCTCCACGATACCCTGCCTCCATCTTGGCGTTGTCGGATACTTTTGATGCCGGACAGCTGCTGGTGTTTACGTGTTAATGTAACTGTTTGGGTCGTTCACAAAGAGAGTTTTGATTGTTGTTTCAGTGTGCTTTTCATCATGGTCTAGCTATGCATGGGTGACAATGACGCCATGACGTTGCTGGGAAAGAATAGGAAGCAGGGGACATTTTTGGAATTTTGAGAATAAACGTTGTTTTGTTTTGCTACCTCAGATCAGCTATATTTTTTTTATTTCACTACAACAAAATTTTTGCTTCAACGAAATTTTTTCTGCGCCCCGTCAGTTTCGTTGTGCTTTTCACCATGGTCTAGCTATGCATGGGTGAGAATGATGCGGTGTTGTTGCTGGGAAAGAATAGGAAGCTGCAGACATTTTCTGAATTTTGAGAATACGTTGTTTTGTTTTGCTAGCTCAGATCAGCTATATTTTTTTTATTTCACTACAACAAAATTTTCGCTTCAACCCCCTCAGTTGTAGCGGGGTTCGACTGTATTATTATGTAATGCAGGCATATTGATTTACGCTGCTGATGTATTTTTGTTGATAATATTTGTGGAACATTAGAGTTAAAGCAGCAAAGCGATGTTTCAAGCACGCATGTTTTTACTATGTAAACAAACTTCGAGGTGAAACTGACTTATAGAAGGAGTCACAGAAAATTGTACAGAGGTGAGGGGCAATATGTCAAATGACATGAAGAAAAAAAGTGTAAGTATAAGGGCTCAACTTCTTCATTAGAAATTATATTTGATTCAAAAATAGAAAAGAAAGAAAACATTGTTAGACAGGTCCTAATGTTTCCTTTCATGCATATTGGTATATTAGTTTTTTCACTATTAAGGCTTTAATTCACCGTATTTATTGCTTAGTGCTTTTTTCTTTTTTATCCGCAGCTTGCTGCTGGGGCCAAGGAAATAGCTGTGTTTGGAGCCGCATCTGAAACGTTCACACAGTGAGTGAATTTGTTAGCCTGCACAGGTTTTATGAACATAACTGGCTTTACTCAATTTAAGGGGGGATGTTGGCACAAAATTTGGTCAAAATATTCAATTTATCAATTAATATTCTTCAGCATTCATGAGACCATACTTTACGCCATAATAAAATACTAGACCAAAATGAGCAGAAGAAGTTGAGAAAAAGTTCTTAGTAGTGTGCTGTCAACAAAAACTTACTAAAAAAAGTGGACTGTATAAAATGCAAATCTGCAGTTTCCCTTGACACAATGCCACCTAATTGGTGCCATCGTAAAAAAGGACTAATAAGAGCTCCAGATAGTCACAAAGCTGCATTTCTGGAATGAAAAATGAAAAAGAGCTTCCTTATGAGATTCATTTTGTTAGAGTTTTCTATGCTTTCATTTTCCAGCAGTTGCTGTCAGTCATCCACTCGTCATGGAGATTTCCATAACTGGCTTTTTGTAGAAGTTGTTACTAAGAAAAAATATACAAGACATTCAATAAATACTTTTGTAAGCTTCTCTGAGTACAGAAAAATAAAGGAATAGATTTATGGTACAAAAGGGGGCCTTGTGAATATCCTTATGTAAAAATCTGGACGAACTTCTAATTCAATAATCTTTGGGGATAGCAATGAGAGTGTATGAAATGTTGTGACTCAACAACCACAACACATAGCTCAAAAGAAACAAATCACATCTGTGTGTAAGAATTCATTCCTTTATCTGAATGAAGAATAGAAATAGTTTTCATTGCCACGTCTCGGACATGTTGTAAGGTAGCCTAGATACGTATATAAATGTATTGCTGAGCATCATACATTCACGCACTTACAGCATTTTTACCCCTATTTTGAGTAGAGAATGGGAATCAGATCCTCTATTTTCAGTAGAGAATGGAAATAAGATAGTGCTTTTTACTGCATTATTAGGGTTTTGCAAGCTTTCTTTGTGTTAGGTGAACAACATATTGCTGCAGTGTTAAACATCACTATTTTCATGATTGTCAAAATATAATCGGCATGTAGTTTAGCTTAGCTTAACTTGAGTCAGAAGAGGTATTCTTGATGCGTCCACTTAGTGAACTGTTGATTTTGGCCACTGCTGATTGGCTGGAACTCAGCGAGCAGTGTGCCCCCTGTTTCCCCTTTTTTTTTCGGGAACATCCTTTTGACGTTGTGGAGTTTTCACAACTCCTGCCACAGATGAGAGCGGCGGAACGCGCTTCAATGCTATGAACATGGCCTCGAGGGATATGCATTTGGCCACGCAGGAACTAAGGCTTTGTGACTGCATTAAGCCTTGATTGAGATTTAAGGCCAGATGCTACTCGAAGACACTTTGTTTTTAATATTCACCCCAGAGCAATGAAACTTGAGCTGTTTTGGAACTTTTTTTGCTGATTTCAATATATAATTAGTTTTCTTACAAGTTGCATACTTCTAGATCTGCAATATGACAAAGTGAAAACCTTAACCCTTTTTTCATCCCTTTTTAACCCCATTTTTCATCCCTAAACTGCCATAATTTTTTTACCATTCATAGTTCATAATGTTTGAAATTAAGTGTAGAATGCAAGTAACTAATTACGAAGCACATACAAAATATGTAATAGGCGTAAAAAATATTAGACGTAAAAAGTTCATATTTCACCTACCGTAGTAAAGGTTTACATACAACTTTTTATTATATAATAAAATATTGAAATTTAAACTAGATAACTGTATTTGTCATACTTAGGGAAAAATTTGGGTGAAATTTTATGCAGGTTCTTCAAGCACTAGAAGTGCCTGAAAAAGAAGGGGCACATTGAAAAAAATGGGAAAATTTGTTTTTGAGAAAAACGAGTTATAATTGAGTGTTTATGAAAAATATTATTAAATGCAATGAAGTTTGCACACCTAAAAGAACAATTCTTCTTGTAGTGACCACTGCCACTAATACACCAGCACCATGACTTTGTCCTTCTCGGCTTTTTCGAGCCGACTCCTCACAGAAACTTCGCTCACCGCTCACAGACAAGGCCATGAAACGCTTGCCAAACTTCTTCTGCTCCATCTGCAGAGCCTTGTGCCGACTGCAATCTAGGAAGAAGTTCGACAGGATTGCAAAATCTAAACTATGTCTAGTGTCGAGGGACACAACAATGCCGATGCCATTTTGCGGCCACGTTTGTGCCACATACTATCGTACATAATGGCAATGTCATCCCCGCTAAGTTGTGAGCTGCGTGAGCTCCTTCGACTTCGCAAGATTGGCTCTGATGTCATCCATTGCCGCATCACCAACCAACTTTCCGGCTGATGGCTGTGAATGACTTTTGATGTATTGTCTTTTGCAAGCCAACAACTGCCGCAAATCTGGACCAGTTACTCGTAGCCTATTCCTACAGAGCACGACGCCACAATGGCTTTCACGCGCGAGCAATGGCTTTTTTTGCATTCATAACAGAGATAAATACACGAGAAAAGCATTGGTCAGCTGTGCTGCTCGACAAGACATGGACCCTGCAAGTAGGCTTCACAGCACATACAGGCACGCAGCGGCCTATGGCGGTCTCTGATCCGTACCACGTGATAAGCCAGTTGCGGTGCTTGAAAAAGGCGCAACAGCTTGCTTCTTTTTTATTATTTCTTGCGCCACATCACCGAGGGAAGCTGTCGGTATTTGAAGAATGAGGTTCAACTGTTCACCTCATGTGGTCGACAATGGCAAGCGGCATTGCAATATCGTAGGCAAGGTGCTCGAAGACTGCACTCTTTAGGCCTTTTGACAGGCACCTTGTGCTCTTTAGATGCAATTCTAAAGCATTTCCAGTTATGTCTCGACATGTATTTGTTTTTTGTTTTTAAGAACAGTAGAGGTACTAATCTTTTCAAAACAGGCGAAAATGAAAAATTGGCAATTTTGAAGAAAACTTGCCTTTTTCGACCTGTATCTCCCTTAATGCAGCCACGCCTGCCTTACACATGTGTGTAGTTCGGCATGCATTGCCTGCACCGTTCGCAAGTGTCAGGAACGCATTAATATTCAAAGGCAGGCTTTTCAAGGCTGGTTAAGTGTGCTGTGCCTGTACCTTTTGTCGTTCTTATGCTGGGAGCATGCTGTCTGGTTTGGTGCGTCAACGTGGTCAAGCGCACATTGACCTCGTGGCTTGCTGCTTTCCCAAATAACGAAATGTGCTCCGCCAAAATGGGCAGGTTCATTTTGTGAACTGAATGAGACAAGCTCTCCTGGAGCTATACCTGTCAAATGAGCTCATTATGATGGACAGATGCAGTCGAAACCCTTTATAAGAGATACTGATGTAAGACACAAATGGGTGTAAAAGACACTTTGGCGCCTACAGTCAAATATGGGTGGATAAGAAAACCTACCCTGCATATAAGAAACATTTCATATAAGGGGCGTGAATCGCTGCCCAGTGCATGTCTCTCATAAAAAGGTTACACTGTACTGAACCTGAAAGCATTGTTCATTAGCAGTCACTGTCATGAGCACTGTGGAAGTTTGTATGAGCTGCGTGAATAGTATTTTGTGTCAGTAGTCTCACTGTTACGAAACCCCTTTCTCTGTTTTCTCGTTCACTTGCAGGAAGAACATTAACTGCAGCATCGAGGAAAGCATCAAGAAGTTCTATGACGTCATCGAGGCAGCAAAGGCTAACGACATTAAAGTCAGAGGGTGAGCATTTGGTCCTCTTCCTATTTTTCAGTGGTGGGAGGAGAAGCCCCGCATTGTTCACTCAACTTGAGGCTGCTGCACTGTTTCCACAGCTTCAAAAAAAAAAAATATGTGGAGAGAGTTGAATTATGTTCTGAGAAGCATATTTGAATGTGGGCCACATTGCCATCTAGTCGCTGTTCACATAACAGACTTTTGCAAACATGCAGATTTTAGTTTGAAGGACTGTCAGGGTTAACAGTAATTAGTACCAAACAGTTTACAAATGTATTACTTATATAAATTCAAACCACATTATATATAACAGAATAATGGATATAATGAAGTAAATGAAATTCCCCTTGAAAGCTCCATTGAGAACCATGCATTGTAAACCTCATTGCAACGAAGTGAAAGTGACCGGTAAATGGATATAACGAACTAGCCTATCAAATAGTCTATAAAAAAAAACTACCGTAGTGTATTGAGTATATCCTTTTTTGCGGAGTTTGACGCTCGTTCAGCGCGGCTTTTTCAAAACTCCCGCGCCGACCTCACAGCCACGCCCCGCGCGGCCGAGAGAGCTGTCCTCACCCGACCAGCCGAGAGGATTGAGGAAGTGCTCAGCGGGTCACATGACCGAGAAGCGCCGCCGCGGTGCAAAGCAATTTCTCTCTCACTTAACAACGACTGCGTCTCTGCTGCTACCCACTGCACCAAAAAAGGAGACCTCGCGACAGCTTCATTTTTTAGACGATAGTCTTTCTCGGGGACATTCAACAAAAATGTTTTAGTCTGTCTGTTCGTCTGTACATTTGTCTGTGTGTCCGCCCTTAAAACTTCCTCAAACCGCATCAAACGGCCGACCCCATCTGCAGCGCCCACCAATATTGCTCAAGATTTAGCCTTCATAGTTGTGCGATTGTCAATTACAAAGCAATTATTGCACATATCTGAGCTGCCATAACAGCATGTCTATGTTTTGTGTGTCTGCCTTTATACTAGAAGAGGCACACACAAGTAATTCTAAGGACTGTAGCACTTATCGTGCTGCGCTGACAGTGCAACGCGATTCTCAAAAAGCTAAGTGTTTCCAACGCTTTGCTACGACGACACGGTGGTGGCACCTGCCCGTCCCTTTGTGTTCTACACCTTATCATCTCCGATACTGGCGCGCATCTTTTTCCGCGAGCATGCACGCCTTCGTTTTCGAAGATAACTGCCAGATGGAGCTCATGTCTAACGTGCCTCGATGCGCTCGTTCCCTTTCGCTACACGCTTGAGGCACCGTAAGGCAGCGCCTCTAGAATACCAGTCACACATTTTCTCGCAGAACATAAAATAAACATTTTGTTCACTCTCTTCAGAAGCAAAACTATCGTCTTTCAGTGGAACATGCAGATTCGGGCCAATTTTTTTTTATATCTCCGCGCGGCCTTGAAAAAAGGGTCTCTACATGCAGAGAAGCATGGTACAGGCGCGTTGCAGATCCGCATTTGAGAGAGAGCAAACAATCTGCCAGAGTCTTTTCATTTCCTTTTTCTTTTTGTGCGCAGCGTTGAGAGGTGCCGCCGCGGGATATGGCATGGTGCTGAGAGCATTTTCGGAGCGCAGTATGTTCAAATTAACTGTCGCAAGTGCTTGTGCCTTCGAATTACAGGACGTTTTCGCCCATTGAAATACACATAGCTTTGACGGGACCTCAGCGTGTGTTCGAATTAACCGGAAGTTTGCATTAAGCGTGTTCGAATTGATAAGATACGACTGTGTTTATTTTCCATTGCACGCGTTATTGCGTATCGGTACTTGGGGCCGCGAGGCAGTTTCCTTCTTTGCATGCTTATAGATGTGCGCCCATCTGAGCATACATTAACACAAACTGTTATAATCGATATAATTAAATAATGTATATAGCGAAGTAATTGTGGCTCCCCTTCAACTTCATTATAACGAGGTTTGAGTGTAGTACATGTGAGGTTTCCGTAAACCCTAAACAGTAGGTCATTTTTTGAAAAAAAAATTGAATAAAAGGTGGTTGTTAGCTTGCAAAAGAATAAAGATTTTAATCTGTAGTTCATTATATTTAAAGATTTTTTATTCAGATACTTCTGTGTGAAATTGCAAGTAGGCTACATCTTGTAAAACTGTGTGATAACTCAAATTAATGCTTATAAGTAATCCTAAGACATTCTGTATGTATATATGCTTGCCCATGTCATCAGAAATGAACCAGCAAGCCCTTGCAATAGTAGGACCCATAAAATTACCGTACTCGAAATTCTTCAGCTTACTTCAAAATTTTGAAGAGGTTAAATAAAATGAAGGACGAACATAGTCGGGAGCTGTGTAGTGCTTTGTATGTCTCCCTTGTGGTTGCACTTTGTATATGCCCAACTGCCAATGTCCGTGTCATAGTTTTCCGTATAACTAAAGCTTACCGATGGGGCTCCTAGGTACGTGTCGTGCGTGGTGGGCTGTCCCTATGAGGGTGCTGTGTCCCCCGACGTGGTGGCCAAGGTGGCTGGCATGCTGTACAGGGCCGGCTGCTATGAAATCTCTCTCGGGGACACCATAGGTGTGGGCACTCCAGGAACCATGCGGCCGATGTTACAGGCTGTGCTTAAAGAGGTGCGCTCTGGCCCTTTTTATGCCCTTGTTTTCTAAAGTTAGTATGAAGAGTGTTTCTTCGCTCATATCAGAATGTGGTTCAGAGGTCATTCGATAGAAATGCTAATTGGTCTTGTATGACATCAATCCGAGTACTTCTGCTAGGGGGACATCTACGTCTAGAATTCAGAG
Source organism: Rhipicephalus annulatus (assembly GCA_013436015.1). Taxonomy (NCBI): domain Eukaryota; kingdom Metazoa; phylum Arthropoda; class Arachnida; order Ixodida; family Ixodidae; genus Rhipicephalus; species Rhipicephalus annulatus. The sequence continues at coordinate 82,233 of WOVY01009597.1, forward strand.
GTGCAACAGGCGCACCGATTGCGCCAATTTGATGCAAACTTTCATTTCTGCTTCGAGCTGCGCCAAAACTACGAAATTCGCTGAAATTGTGCCATACTGCGCCACTCAGCCCGACCAGTGTCAAAATTGTCTCAGTGGCACTATTTTTAGCAAGACATAGAGGCCACGTTGGTCATCTGCAGTTTTGTATCATCAATCAATTCAAGTGCACAGGCCCTAACTTTAAATCACATTGTCAGATATATTCCCATTAGGTCAGGGCACTCGCTAGACGCGATCGACCAGCTAAAGTAACAAAGCTGCGCGCCCATTGAGTTGCGCGCCCATTGAGTTGCTGACTGCAGTGGATACCTATCCGCGAGACGACGCAACTTCTAGTTGAAATGCGTTGCCAAAGTACCAACGCATTGCGGGAAATATGAACTTCCTAGTCAGCGAACGTGACTATGGCATATAACACCTAGAGCTGAAAGCTTATACCGTGCTTTTCGCCCATGAACAGAGTCGACGTGCTGCAAACGACAGCGTTGCTGGCGACCACGTTGGTCGTAATAGCAAAGGCACATAAAACATTTTTTCTGTCTTTAAGTTGTGTTAGATGCATCGTCCCGGTGATAAATAACTGGTGCTGTCGCTCGATCACCAGTGTCCTGTGAAAAAACGCATTATGATTCGGAAGAGGCTTTTAGCACTAGTCACGCAACATACCTCATTCTGTTCAATTACTCGTGCATGGATATGCTGCATAACTGTGAGTACTAGTATGATTGCTGACTTCTAAATATGTTATAGCCAATAATTTGGAGCAGTGTATAACATTGCAGGCATCTTAAAAAATTTCGCCAGTTTTTTTTTTTTTTTTTGCCACCCCTACACTTTGGTTTCACTAATCCTCTGATTTTCAAGGACGCCAGCTTGGGAGATCCACATTTGAATTAGTAGCAAAGTCTGTCAAAGCATCTGAAAGATGCAGTAAATGCTTATGTTAGCTTTATCATTGTTTGCTCTGGGGGGTGGTTCAAAATACTATTTTTATTGAAGTAGCATTGCACAAGTTCACTCTGCACGATTCATGTGATGTTGAATGGTTTGTACTACACTCTTTTTTCTGAATGTAAGCCTTCTGTTTTTTATGCTGCTCCAAATTTGGTCTTTTGTGATGATATATCGATGTTTTTTTGTTCTAGAACCTGCTCCAAGTTTGCATTTTAGTGCTCCAAAAGATAAATTTTGCTGCTCAAAAACTTGCTCCAAATTTTATTTGGCTGTAGCACCCTTGAAAAGGCTTATATAAAATTTCAACAAGTCTATTTCTTTGAGATGCTTAATCTACTTGATGTTGTTTGAAGATTGTGCAAGTTTGTCTTCACATTCACATGTTTTCTGCTCTTGGTCTTTGTAAATACCTTCTACCCGGTGTGCAGCTGAACGTGCTTTGCCTTTATTTATGCAACTTAAGGATCTTCGGCATGCTACAAAGATGCTACGCAGTTGTGTACAGTAGGCGAAAGAAACAGTAGGCGAAAGAAACTAAGGCACCTTCACACGAGTGATCGCAAGCCCAAAGGAAGAGCATATTGCCATTTTATGATAGCAATCACGCTGCTCGTGTGCCTGTGACACCAAGCTGCTGCTAGTGGCGTTCATGTGACCTTGTATTTGATTGTATGCTGCAGGTATTTTTCTGACCCGTATTATTGCAAAAAAAAAAAAAGGAAGTGTGTCTTAGGTTATGATGAACAGCACTGGCATGATGCTCAAGTGGCTCACTCCGTCGGCAGGTGCCCGCAACTGCTCTGGCCGTCCACTGCCACGACACTTATGGACAGGCGTTGGCCAACATCTTGACCGCTCTGGCCATGGGTGTGGCCGTGGTCGACAGCTCAGTGGCCGGCCTTGGCGGGTGCCCATACGCGCGTGGTGCAACAGGAAATGTTGCCACCGAGGATGTGCTCTACATGTTGCACGGCATGGGCATACCAACGGTGAGCCTTTGTGTTATGCATAGCTTGTATGATCGCATGTACAGGCTTTGCGTTGTGTGGTTCCGCACCATTTCATTCCCTCTTAATGCAAATATATTCCATATATGCTCCCCGTTTCTGACAATGAAGCTTGCAGTTATACTGAGAAGACTTTTATTAATGCTCGCAATATTGCTTTAAATAAAAGTATAGGTTCAAGTAACCTAGAACGAGTATTGTGGTGCTTGGGTGCTTTTTATTCTTGCTGTGTTGTGCGGGAAGGGTGCGATTGAATTCGCACACTAAAACTTCTTGTTATGCCGTAGTCTTGAGTGTAAAAGAAAAACTAGAGATCATTCGCACCATTGAAAATGTGGCCAAGAAATTTGTGGTAGCTTGGGAAAAGAACTTGCTGCTGTTGACTGTGTGTGGAATTTGGAACGCTCGCGAAATGTTGACAGGCAGAGAAGGTAGCAATTTGAAAAGCTTCTGCAATAGAGACTCTGCTTATTTCGAAGTGGAAAAGGCCCTGCTTCTTTGGTTGAAAAAGGCACGGAGCAGGAATTTGCCGGTTAGCGGACCCCTATTAACCAAAAATGCACAAACTTTCGCAGATCAGCCTAACTGCCCCGATTTTGCTTGCAGCAACAGCTGGTTGTCATGGTTTAAAGGCATCATGGGGAAGGCTGTTTGTGGTGAGGCTGCTGCAGCAGACAGAGAAAAGGCGCTGTTGAATGGCAGTACACCATTTTGCCGGAAGCCTTGACAGCCTACAATCCTGCTGACATTTTTAATTTTGATGAGTCAGCACTTTTCTATTGCGTGCTTCCAAACAGAACATTAGCATTTAAGAACGAGAAGTGCACTGGCAGGAAACATGCCAAAAATCGCCTATCTGTCGCTTTTGGCGTAAATATTACCGGTAGTCAGAAGCTGCGACTGATGGTCACTGGCAAGTATGGAAATTCATGGTGCTTCAAAGGCGCTCAGATGCCATCCGGCATTGTTTACAAGCACAACAAAAAAGCCTGGATCACAGCCCAGCTGTTCCAGCAGTACGTGCGCCGGCTAGACCGCTGTTTTGCTGCCAAGAAAAGGGGCATACCCATAGTACTCCACAATGCGTCAGCGCATGTTGATGTGGGTAACCTGTCGGCTATTAAGCTCTTGTTTTTGCCGCCCAACACGACAGCGCTCGCCCAACCCCTCGATCAGCGCATCATCCGCTCTGTTAAGCAGATTTAGCGCAAAAATTTGTTGTTGAGGATGTTGCTCGCCATGGAGAGCGACAAGACATACAGTATAGATCTCCTGGGTGCTATACACCTGCTTGCGCATTCGTGGATGCACGTACAGCCTGCAGCGATACGGAACAGTTTCGCGCGAACACAATTCAAGATGCCAGAAGAAGGCAACGACGACATCGAGGATGGTTTGGACACCAAAGACTGCGAGAGCCTCCTTGTTCAGGTGCTCGAGCGGCAAAAAGAGGGAGTAGAAAGGTTGAACTTTGGCACCATTTGAGATGTGAACGGAGAGATTGGTACATCTCCGGACTTTTCCGACAGCGACATTGTTGCCGCCTTTGCACCTCGTTCTGATTAAAGCGGAAGTGAGGAGGAGAGCGATGTCGAAGCGGACGATAGCCCTTCGGTATCTAAAGCTGTGTATGCTGTAACTGTTATGCGAGCCTTCGCCGAGAAGCGTGGTCTAATGGACGCTGGCTCGCGGCCTCACCGACTTCGAAGATGCCGTTGTCGCGGCAGGGCCACCACGGCGACAAGTGAAGATCACAGAGGTTTTTGCTGACAGTCCCCAAATAAAGCTTGCGTGCCTGCGTGTGTGCATGTGTGTGTGCAAGGATTGTGGCGTTCTTTTCTGACCGGTAAGTAGCCTCTAAAATGGCACTGACGGTTAATTCGTACATCGCTTAGTGCGTGCCAAAATGTCGTTCCCGGCCACCTACGTATTAATGGGGTTTGACTGCAGGTTTAACTCAGTCTTCTGGCTCGGCTCAGTGGTTACTACCTATCCAGCATGTTCCAGCATCTTTCCACCTATCACTCAGTGCTGTTTTCTGCGGAGAATGTTGCACATCACTTTAGTTTTGGGCATAATAATTGTCAGACCTACTTTTCCACTTTTCGTGTCCAGTTCTGTAATTATGACCTGTAATTCGTCCCCTCAGTTAGTTATCAAAGGAACGCCATCAGCAAATCGCAGGTTACCAGGATACAGTGGAGCCCTCTGTTACGTTCCTCACTGCTGCGTTTTCTTGGCTGTTACATTGTCTTTCATCGGTCCTGGCATAGCTCTCCTAGAATCCCATGTAATGCGAACCCAGCTGTTATGTTGCAACTGTGAGAATGTTCCTGCATGATGCGTCGCAACTTAGTTTGCCGACCCCCCCCCCCCCCCCGTCCCCCGTCCCCTCTGCCCCGGACACCGTCATTTTGATTTGAGGTTTCAGTCTTGGCCTGGCTTGGACGGCCGGAAGCGCATGACAGTCCCACCGCTGCACGTTGTGACTCGTCTTCAGTCACTGTTGTGTGCACTAAGCTTGCTACCGTTGCACATGTCAGCGCCATCTTTGTCAAGCCTTATGGTGTCGCTTTAGGGGGGCACGGGTCTTAAAAGGCCGAATATCGCGAAAAAACCCCACTTTTTGAAGTTAATATTTTCGGAATCTGCAACTATTTTCGCACTTGCATGAGAAGTTTCAATCTTCTCGCGTCATTATTTCTGGCACAAAATCAATTTATGACGCCCCTGTGAGATGAATCTGAGCACAAATAGATGGTAAAGTTGCGCTTTTTCCACGCCGACTCGTTGCCGTTACATACGAGCTATCGTGGTCATCTTGGTCTCGTTTGGAAGGGTCGTTCTTCATCTTCAGTTTCCCGCCACCCGTGGCTCTCCTTGCTCATTGGTTTTTCAAAAAAATGCATCATTGAGAAGCACCACCGCATGATTCTATTGGCTGCTTGGGGCACGTGACAAAACCTGGGCACCCGATTGGCCAAGTGGCGTTTCCGACGTCTGCTTTTTCATTGTGACGCGCACGAACATGTGCCATTTTGTTATGGTGCTGTCAACTGCCTGCCCCAGTAAAAAAATTCCTCGCCGCGCTAACTTGGTTGTGGCGATTGTTCGTTGGCTGTGAACTTCAGAAAACGCCCCGCTATCACTCAGGACAGAGAGGATAGCAAGCTCGCGGCGTTCAATGGCGGTCGCCGAGTCACCGATGTAGGCCTAACTCACTTACGAGGCCGTCGGTTGTCCACAACGTCGCTGAAAGCGGCCGTGTTTTGGAGCTTCAACAATTACAGGACGGCAAGTAAAGAAGCAGAAGTGAAGCTACGAGAGATAGCAATCTTTGCAACGATAGAACGGAAGCGCAATCTTATCGCTAAACGCGCCGATGCTACAGGTTCCCCCCGTCTGACGTGAACTGCGTGTCGGGTCGCCAGAGTGGAGTTCGCCGCGCGTCTGCAAACAGCAGAAAATCAAGCCATTTGCGGTGAACGTGTTCGCCACCCGCGCAATTAGGGCTACTGGCAACAGGTAGAGTGCTTGTAACAATGCGTCCGCAATGATGAACATATTGCGCCACGGCCTCAACTCGAAAATGGGGCAATCTTACGTGAAAAGGAAACTAACACCTCGCTGCTCTTGGAGCCTTGAAATTGATGAGTGAGTGCACGAGTTCAGTCCGCGACATCAACAACTAAGTCTGGACAAGCCAGGAAATCGCTTTATTATGGGATGGGTTGCGGATTAGGCGTGCACATTTGTCTCAAATAGGCGTCACCGAACTGGTAAGCGGCCAAGTCGGCATACGAGTCCAAGGCGATGGCATCAGCTCGCAAGTGTTCCTCTGCAGAAAACATGCAGCGGGCATTGAAAAAACGCCATTTAGGTGATGCAAAACAGACTAGATGCCTGGTGCCTACTGAGAAAGCTGAATTTGCAAGTCATTGTGAATAAACAGCTTTTCCATGCTACTGTCTGCCCAAAATGGACTTGTGTTTTCGCATGATTTCTCAGGATTCAAATTTTGGTGCAGTTGCAAACTTTCTAAAAAATATCTCTGCCTCCAGAGCAACTAGGACTGTCATTTTTGTTCTGACATGTAGCTGTATCTTTAGTTTACACAATGGTAGGTGTGAATTTTTGATTAAAATCTTCAAAAAAATTTAATTTTTGCCAGAAATATAAAGCATAAAGTGGGAGTGTCTGCAACACTGAAGTGTAAGGTGCGATATTCTTGCTAAAATTATCAAATAAAAAAAAGCACTCCTAGCATTATGGTGTAGCTTATTAAGTATACAGGCATGTGCCAATAGTTGTAGCTCTGCAATACAAATTTCCTGTCTCATTATACCGGCAAACAATAGGTAATTATTTTGGTATATGTCAAAAACTAATTTGTTTAGAAGAACAGTAATTGTATTTCAGAAATCGGCATCAAAAACTCGGTCACACTGTGAGTTTTCTTTATAAATGCATGAAAATATCGGACATTTCGTCGCAAGTACAGTGTCTCCCATTAAGTGGAAAGCGCTTTTTTTTTTTTGACGAAAAGCCGGACGTACTTAAAGTAGTCTACAAGCAGCCAGCGCGAAAAACAGTCTGCATTGCCAAAGACCTTGGACGGCCACTGTCAACACTCATAGTCTGAAAGCGTGCCAAGATTGAAGGAATAGTGCTCTCTTCGGCCCAAAAGCCAAGCAAGCTGGTGGCGGCTAGCACGGGAACTTCGACGAGGCTTTTCTGACCTGGTTCAAGCAAGCTCGCGCTGCTGGTATCAACTTCGACGGCAGCATTTTGTGCGAGAAGGCAATGGAAATAGCCAACATACTGGGCATCGCTGATTTAGCGGAGTCAAAAGGCTGGATCGATCGTTTCCGCAAAAAGCACGGCATCGCTTACAAAACGGTAAGCGGAGAAGCGGCAAGTGTAAATGGGAAAACAGCCAAGTTCATATTATCTGCTTCAATGGAGGGGTACGAGCCTCGTGACATTTATAACGCGGTCAAACCGGCTTCTTCTTTCGTGTGCAGCCATCGAAATTGTTAAACCTGAAGGGCGAAGCAAGCTATGAAAGCGAATGCAGCAAAGACTGGCTGACAGTGCTTTTTTGCCGCAATATAGACGACTCGAACAAACTAGAGCCGTGAGTGATCGGCAAGTTTAAAACCCACAGTGCTTGAAAAACATTTGACTGCGGCCATGCCACTACAGAAGTAACAGTCGTTTGTGGATGACGTGCGCTTTGTTTGAAGAGTTCCTTTGATAATAAGATGGGTTCACAGTGCAGGAGGGTTCTCCTTTTGCTGGACAATTGTGCTGCCCACCCGAGAGATCTGCCATTTCTAAAAAACATCAAACTTTTTTTTTTTGCACCAAATATGACGAATCATTTGCAGTCGTGGGATGCTGGGGTCACAATATGCTAGAGGCATTCGTACAGAAGAAGCATTGTGAAGTGCTGTCTTGCGCATATTGGTGGTGAATAGCAGGCTACAATAATTTCGGAACTCAACGCCATGCATTACGTGGCATCAGCGTAGACTGCTGTGAGCGCGTCAACTGTAGAACACTGCTTTGCAAGCTGTTGGTTCCATATGGACAGCGAAGGGGAGCCTGCCATGAAAGCTCAACAACGGAAGCAGCCTCGTATGAGCAAGAGCTTATTGAGGCATTGTTTATTGGAATTCTGTTGCTTTCCTCATGGAGAACTATGGTGGCCTTGGATCTACTGTAGATTTCTTCCAGTATGTTTATGTAGGGTTCGTCGATGCCTTGATTTCGTGGTGCCTGCATCACTGCTGATGTCTCGACTGAGGCAAGCACCTTCTTGTAATCTATGAAGGCTATGTAAAGGGGTTAGTTGCATTCTGCGCATTTATCTATCACTTGATTGATAGTATGAATATGGTCTGTTGTGGAGTAACCTGTATGAAATCCTGCTTGGTCCTTTGCATGATTGAACTCTAAACTCACTTAAGGGGGGACGCGGCACTTCGGGACCGAAAATCAGCCAAAAAATCGAGTTTTCGCGGACCTTCTTTTCGCGTTCCCGACATCATTGCGCACCTATTTACAAAATTTCATAGCCGAATACCATCAACTTTTATCGTTATTCAACTTTAAAAAACCGAAAACGGGCGTCCTGCCCTTTAAATTGAGGGCGAATAGCGCAGGTTTCGGCTCTACGATACGCGGGAACTACGCGCTCTATCGGCGCCATTTTGGTCTTGTTTGAAAGAACGCGTTTTCAGCTGTTTTTTTTATTCAGTAAGCAACATTGAGCGTTTCCCCGGCTCGAAAAACGGGGCCTCAAAGACGAAGAGCCGCGCTCACTGCCATTGGCTAAACGGCGCACGTGACTGAAATGGCGCTTTCCGGTTGGCTGGAAGCTCGCGGCTTGCGCCTGCATACGCGACCCGACGCCATTTTGAAAGGGTTACCGCTGTGACGCCTCGAAATCGGCAGAGCACTCTGAAGCTTCTGATCGTATCGCCATGCCTGGAAACGCAAAAAAGTATCGGACCGTGCACGCATTTGGTCGCAGGAAATGCAAAGGTCGTGAGAGAAAGTCTACGAAGTCATCAGAGCCCTTGGTTGACTCCGACGAACGATGTGTCGACGCTCCGCGGCCGTTCAGCGATGGTGCGACCGAGCGCGTTGCCTCCGACGACGATGACGGTGAAGCGAACTCCGGACGACTACGAATCGACGCCAAGGTGGTGACAAACGCCGAAGTTGAAGAAAATCATGCCCGGGAGAAAGCGACGCTCGACCGGCTTTCATCGGCGCCAGCAACTGCACGGAAAATTTACTTTTTCACCGCGAGTTGTAGCGAGGCAACCGCACAGGACTCGGACCACGCTGCTCCTTATCTGCTTATGCATCTAGATATCCTAAACGCGATAATGGGTGCCTTGTGTTGCAAAGCCTGCCACGGACCGGCTACGATCGTCAGAGGGGATCGGGACTACGGACTTGCCGTGAAAGTGCTAATGCAGTGTGAAAGGTGCGGCGAGATCGCGAATGAATGGACTTCGCCCCGCGCGAACGGCACGAAAACGTGCAATCCGTTTGAAGTAAATCTTCTCGCTTCGAGGGCGATGGTAGCTGCCGGCAACGGCCAAACGAAAATGAACGATATTTTCGCAACAATGGGCATCTCACACCGCGGTATGCACCACAAGACGTTTCAGCGGCATTTGAAGAACATGCTGGCACCCGCTGCAACGCGAGCGGCTGAGTCCGCTATGAGCGAATGTGCGGAAAAGGTTAGAACAATTTATGACGACTTGTGCTTCGGCCACCGGGGCAATATTGCCGTTAGCTACGACGGCACGTGGAAGACGCGAGGCCATTCTTCCCACATCGGCGTGGGCACAGTTATCGAATTATTTAGTGGCTATGTGTTGGACTACGTCGTTCTTTCCAACTTTTGCCTAGGCTGCGAGGTGGGCCCAAAGCCTAGTAGTGAGGGCTATCAAGAATGGAAGGCTAACCACAAATGCCAAAAAAATACGAACAGCAAAGCGGGGCAAATGGAAGTGGAGGCGGCTCTAATTCTATATCAGAGGTCGCTTGAACGCCATGGCCTGCGCTACACAACTATGCTGTCTGATGGAGACTTTAGGACATTTTGCGCCATACAAGACGCCAAGGTGTATGGTTACATTGACGTGCAGAAGGAAGACTGTATTAATCATGTACAGAAACGGATGGGCACCGCATTGAGAAACCTGGTGCAGAAACAAAAGTGCGATGAGAAAAGAGGCCTTGGTGGGAAAGGCAGGCTCACAGGTGAGCTGATCACCAGGCTGAGCACATATTATGGCCGGGCTCTGAAATCGCATGAAGGTGACGTGGGCGAGATGCAAAAGGCTGTGATGGCCACATACCGCCACGTCACCTCCACTGATGAATGCTCGGACCACAGTCTGTGCCCAGCTGGTGAAACTTCATGGTGTCGGCACAATGCCGCAAAAGCAAAGGGTGAGCCCGACCCCAGGCATGCCTACAATCTACTGAAAGACGTGGCAGAGGCATTACTACCGGTTTATACCCGGCTTTCGGAAAGAGCCCTGCTTCAGAGGTGCGAACGCGGCAAAACGCAGAACTCCAACGAGAGCCTACATTCGGTAATCTGGAGTTTGGCCCCCAAGGAGCACCATGCGTCCCTGTTCGCTGTTGAAGCAGCTGTTGCAGAAGCAGTGCTGCGCTTCAACACGGGCAATTTGAATTCTGCAACGGCAATCTTAGGTGAAATGGACATGAATGCGACAAGTACTGGTGCCAGGAGAGCGAGAGAAAAAGACCACCGTCGCAGCATTGTCTCCAACAAGAAAAGAACAGCCTCATTGGAACTCCGGAAGCTAGTGAAGAGGAGGCATGAGCACAGAATGCATTCAGACTATGCTTCTGGTGCGTTTTGAGGTTGTCTTGTTGCATCTTCTGCAATAAAAATGTGTGCCCACGTTTTTTCTCGATTTCACAAAACGACAATTTTCATGTGCTTCCCATTATGCCGGAGCAATATCTCTTGTTCTATCTGGGTTATCATTACGATTTCTTTTTTGTTTCGAAGATAAATGCAGGGGATGTGTCGTAAAGTAAGTTTTATTGTAATAATTTTTGGAGAAAATTCTCTAAATGAATCTTTTGTTTCAAGTGTAGATGGGGAAATTTTTCATGTCATATTCAACATCCCACAACTTTGCTTCGAAATAGCCCAGAACAATGATTTATACTTTATTGCACACTGTGAACATACCGAATTGGTTCTATAGGTTGCACATCAATATCTAAGTTACAGTTAATTAGCTAATTAGGCCTTAATTGAAAAGTCGCAGTTCATTATATCTTTAAAACTAATTGTCACAGCAAAAAAAGAATTAGATTTTTGAAATAAGCTGTAAAATCTACATAGGCTCTCCAAATTTGACTGAGGTACTCGCAAAAATAAAAGAGTTTTTGGAAGGTGTAGCATCCCCCCTTAAGTCTATTACCAGTTGTTTTTGCCCATTGTCTACAAGCTGATCGGCTTGTAATTCTTCAAGTCCCTGATGTCTCCTCTTTAACGGATTCAGACGATGTTGGCTTTCTTCCAAGATTCTGATACCCTTCTCGTCGAGAGACACTTCTTATATAAGCTGGCCAGTTTATCCGACACAATTTCTCCGCCATCTTTCAGGAGGTTTGTTATCTTATCCTTACCAGCGGCTTTGCCTCTTTGCTTTCCTTCTAGGGCTTTTCTTACTTCCACTCTCGTTACTGGTAGGATGTCGAACTTCTCTGGACTATTATTGTATCTCAATATATTGTGCTGGCTGTTTTCGCTTCTGTACAGCTCTCTGTAGAACTCCTCCACCACCTCGACTATCCTATCAATATTGGGTATGACACTAGGGAGACGTCGTTCACAGCAAAAAAACCAGGTGTCATTCACCAACAAAAGGTCATAGTCCCCCAATGCAGCACAGCAACATACGTGGCAGATCATGTCTCCCAGGAACTTTTAATGATTGGAATTCTCTGCCTGTATCGTTGACAAGCATCACGAACTTTCTTTAAATTTAAGAATATTTTTAAAACAGTCATTGCCTGATTATCCCTTTTTATGTTTTATTCAACACTTACCCTACTTTGTTTATTGCCTTTGCTATGAAATAAAAATAAAATTATGATTCATATGCTTTGTTTAAGATATTTTGTGAATTAGCAGTATTAATCTTCGTGGCTCAGTCAGTTTGTATACATATATACATATATGTATGACATGTACTTTGTGTTCCTTATTTTTTTTATGGTTGTGCATTGCTTTTCCCACTCTGAAATGTTCTATGTGCTCTGAGGATAAAACAAATGAAAAAAATTACTTAGTTTTAAAATGTGAGGGAATTTAAAAGCATGCTGTAGAGCAGTGGTTCTGAAATGGGGATCCGCCGGAAGCCATTTCTATGATCCGCGACACCCTCACCGGCATTTTTCTTTAAGCGTGACTTGCCATGTATTGATGAACTGTCCAAAATGAAGTGATGTGGCACGTTTGTTTAACGTTTTTGGTAGCACTAAAAGGCAGCTTTTTCACGCTGCATTTGTTTTAATTTTGCTATGTACCCCTTTTCTCCACTGCAAGGGGTCCCCCATTACTTCCACCAGTCCACAAGGGGTCCACGACACATCCCTGGCTCAGAACTACTGCTGTAGAGCATTCACAGCACAAAGAAGCGACCAATCTACACAAACACTAGAAGCCTCAGAATTTCGCTCAATAAATAACAAAATTTGTAATAAAGCAACGTGATACTGCTCTTTAAGAATAGCAAATGCTACGGAAAATGTTAAAATTATTATTTTGCACACATAATACACGTGAAAAATCTGCATTTGTGGAAGACAACCATATAAGGGACTCTGCAACACTGTTTGAGCATGGTCAGAAAACGCTGCCAATCGGTAGTAGAGGCTCCCGAGAACACGTCAGCCCAATAATATAGCCCAGCAGGCGCTTCGAATTCACAATAAATTGCCAGTCAGCTGAAAATTTATTTCTCTTCTCTCAGTGATGCTACAAGCTCAAAAATCACTCGTCACAGCTATTGTATCAGTCATCGACTAAATTTATTGTCGCGCTTGCGGTCGTTACAGGGAATGCTGAGAGAGGCCGTGCATGACTTGCCCATGCGTGCGTGCATGATTGCACTCAAAGAAACCACTTATTCAAAAAAAAAAATACTCAAGTGCTCAAGGTCACGAAGTGCACGTTGCACACTTTCTCTGCTCATTCATGCATGTTCTAAGCAGTGTTCATGGTCGAAGTGAATGCACAAACCATTGTTCCCTTGCCAGAATCCTGAGCCGTGTCCATTTTGGTTCACTGTGTGCACATTTGGCATTATAGCAGTCAGCTTTGCCAGGTAGCTCTGCTTGGCTTCTGTCATGAGCATAGTGTTTGCCGACCTGTTTAATGCGGAGCATTGCTCCTCATCTCGTTTTTTGTGTTTGCAGGGCGTTGACCTCCAGAAGGTGATTGGTGTAGGTGACTTCATCTGCAAGGCTCTCAACAGGCCGAACAACTCCAAGGTGTCACGAGCCATCAGCAGGCTCTGAGTCGCACCTACAGCCAATCTTCACCGCTTCATCCCAGAAGCCAAAGGCCCATCACTACTCCAATCATCGTTATCATCATCACCCAATGTTGGTCACGTTGGCTCCTCCCTGGCTTGGCTTCGGAGGTGGCTCACTATAGTCATTAATTTTGCAAGAACCTCTGCAAATTTTTATGTCACGGCAAAGGCCTTCTATTTATTTATTTTGTGCATTTAGTTTATTTTCATGTACAGTTTCATCGAATACTTGTGCCATTTATGTTTTACACATCTGTATTGACACGCTGCTTTGCATATTCAAAGTGGTTTTCGTGGTCTCGGTAAAGATCATTGTAGCTAAAGGCCATTCAAATATTACTGCTTAATAGTTTACGGAAATAATTAATTTGCATTCACTGCTGCTGAGATAAGCTCACTTAAAGGATTTACTTTCGTGTGTAATAAGAATGATAATGTCGTATGCTGAAATCACTCTCAAAATAATAATTTAAATTCAGGTGATGTTACTAGTTTGGATACTGTACCGCCTGGCAGTTTCTCTTGTAATGTCCGTGCTGGCAAATCACTGCCTTTGTCAGAACGTTTCGTATTGAGCCTGGTGTTTAGAGTTTGCCATTTTTCTGTAGGAGGCCAAAAGTTTGTCGAACTCAACGCTGTGATAGTGGCGCAAGTTAGTGAACATTTGTACGAGGGGCACTAATCTTTTCTTTTTTTTTTATTTGTGAAGTTCTCTCATTACTTTTTGTGGTGAACATTCAAGAAGAATATTGATGCATTGACAATCATGCTGCCTGTACCTTCTGTACAAATAGCCTTATGTACTGAATCTTTAATGTGCAGTTAATGACAAATAAAATTTGTTACTGCGAATTTTGCTGTTTTGGTCGAGTATCTTACAAGCGATCTGCTGTAGTCAAGAAAGAGCAGGATTGTTTTCCATCGGCATCCTCACTTCATGCTTTGATGAAACAGCAGTGGCGTAGTCAGACATTTGTTTGAAGGAGGGGTTGTACGTCCATTTGCATGTGTGCGTATGAACGCAAGTTACAAATTGAAATAATTTGGAAGGGTCCGAAAGTCCCCCTCGACTGCACCACTGGGATACAGGTTGCCTTAGCAGTGTGACAGGCCTGTAGCCAGGCGAAGAGGAAGCCTGGAACTCGACCCCTTCTTTTGCAGTATTGATGAAGGGGTTAGTTTTACTGCAAATATGGTAAATAACTAAGGTATGTATTTTTCCCGAATAGTAAAAGCCTTCAGAAAGTGCCTCCCTCAAAAATAATTCCTGGCTATGGATTTCGCATTTGATAAGGTATTTAAGTAGTATAGTAGGCTGCGATTGCGCAACGACTATTCTTTTTTCTGTGCTTTTCGTCATCATTAGCAGTTTTCATATTTGTCGAAGCAAATCGCAGATGTCTAATGGCGGTGAAAAGCATAGGAAAAGAATTGTCCCGCAATGGGAGCCCTACAATATGTAACACCATTATGCCTATGTTGGTAAAATTCCAAAATAGTAGCCAACTTCTATTGTTTTTTGTATGCAAATGGTTGTTGATTGTGTATGAACCAGGGCGAGACCAATAAAATGTCAAAAAGGGGATGCCGCCTCTGGCGAGTTTGTCGCTGTCCACCATAAGGTGTTTGAGCAGCCCCCATTTGCTTCCACTCTGCATTTTGCCATCTGCTTCGTCACATGTGTTGTTCCACTGCTGGGGGCAGAGCGTTTTGGCGTGAGATTCGATTTCGCGGCCAAAGTCTGCGATTTTTGTGCTTAAGTGTCTGTTGAGCTTGTTTTTACGCCACGCTTCTTTTCGGTCATGCTTTTTCTGTAGCAAACTGGCCAGGTTAGAGTCCATGGCCTGGATGGGATTCATCAGTTTGGACTTCTTTGATGACCTCATTCACTGCCATTTTTAATTCATTTAAGAGGGCTTCATATGATAGTTCAGTACTGCCCTTCTGCTTCCTCATTTTACGGAACTGGTCCCAGACTGATTTTGAATTTTCTTGGCGCTTTCACCTCGTTTTCAACGGTAATTTCCAGGATGCAGTGGTCACTACCTAGGTCCTCGGCGAGGTTATCCCAGGTTGCTCTGACGTTCTTGGTGAAGGTTAAGTCGGGCAGTGTGTCCCGCTGTACCGAATTACCTCTTCTAGAAGGTAAGGCAAGGTTGTTTATAAGCTGCAGGTTCAGCGCATTCGCGCTTTCTGCTAACTTGGTGCCTTTGCCTTCGCTTTTTATGTATTCCCACTCGGTGCTCCTGGCGTAAAAATCGCTCGCTACTATGAGCAGATTGTCACTCGTCATTTTTACAACGGAGGTAAGCAGTCTGTTGAAATCTCTCTTCTTATCTAATGGAGGACTGTGAACATTGGGCATAAAGATGCTTCTTTTAACAGCCCTGTGTAGTAAGATTTCCACCAGAACCGTTTCCAGGCCTTTTTTGTACGCATGGGCAACCCTTTCGGCGAACATTATGTCCTTCCAGATGAAAGTAGCCACTCCTCGCGCCTTGTTCTGTTCGAGGTGCAGGGTCGGCCTCGCTACCCTGTACCCCTGTATGCCAATGCTTTTAGTAGTTTTGCTTTCTCCACATTCCTCCAGCAATAATATATGAGGCTTTTTTTACAGGCTAGCAGTAGGTGTGTTAGTGGTGCTTTGCATTTCTGAAGTGAGCTACAGTTCCACTGTCAGATCTTAATCTCGTTACAATCAGCGGCCGTTTTGGCTTGGTAGCTTGTGTGCGTCGCGGCTATTTAACTGCGCGAGATTGCGTGCTTTGACTGGTCGGGCTTTAGCTCTAGAAGTTATGCTTGGCACGCTTGCCGTAACCGCTGGTTTGTCCGCGCTTAGGCTCTGAGGAGCAGCCGCCACAGGTGGGTTGGCTATCATCTTCTCCAGACTCACGAACCTGTAGTTTGCTTTGTCAGTGTAAGTCTTAAAGATTTCCGTAAACTTGGCAAGCGTGTTCGCCAACGTATCAATTTTGTCGTTGAGTTTAGTTATCGCGGACTCGGCGATTGTCAGTGGGGCCTCTTTATCACTCGAAACCATTTTGATCTCCTCCGTCGTGTCGCTGTCTACGGCTTTGCGTTTGTGTGTGTTGTGGATCGCTTGTTGTAAGCGTGTTGTCGGTGGTGCTGGTGAGCTCGACAAGTTCATTCCGTGGCTGCTCTCTATTCTAGCTATTGAGGCTCGGAGCTCTTCGAGCCCCTTCTTGAGGGCCCTGTTTTCTTGTTCAAGCGCTAGAATGCGAGAATCGGGAGCACGCTCGGGCTGTGCCTTACCTTTGGGCTGGCTACTTGTGCTTCGTGAAGCACCTTCAACCCTGCTGGCCCAGGAGCTATTGTTCAGCTGTTGCTGTAGCTGCGTGGCTGTTGGTCTCGTTTTCGATCGGGATCTGGAGTACTCCTGAGATGACAGGCGGTTGTCGGATCCCGACAGGGTCGAGGGGCGCCCTCCGGAACGAGAACGCTCTCTGGATCGGGAACGCCCTCTGGATCGGGATCTCCCTCTGGATGGAGAACGGTGATGGACGCTCGAGGCGTTCTCCCGTCCCGGCACCTGGTTGTGGCAGGGTTCCTTGAATGTGACAGATGTTGGTGCATCTTGACGTTGTTGTGCTTGCCGCTCTTGCTTTCTGCGTCTTCTTCTCACTATGTATAGAATGTGGAAGCGCTGTTTTGCATTCGCGATCTCCGGTGGTTTGATTCCCATTGCAAAGCTTGCATTTAAGCTCGCAGTGAAGTACGTCCTCTTCTTGTATCGTTTCATCGCAGTTGGGACATTTCTTGCTCGTTGCGTTTGTGTGCCGGCAAACATCGGCGCGATGGCCGACTCCACCACACGTTCTGCAAACATCGACTTGTCGCTTGTAGAGGGAGCAGGGAACCATGGCGGTTCCGCACATCACTGTGCTCCGAACGCACAACCCGTCAAAGCGAATTGCAACGAATTTGGTCTTTTTGATGCACCTTGCCTCGATGGCAGAGGGATTTTGGTCGTGCACCATCAGGTGTTTGAGCGTTAATTGTGTCATCAAGGGAGAGGTCAACGTTCTTGATGACGCCCTTGCATGTATTATCAGGGCGCGGCCACGTATGCAGCAACTTCGAACGAGCCTTGATTTGTGTGCAGTTTCTGCACGATAACGTATGATGTAGCATTATTTTGTTGCGGCGTAGAAATAACAATGATGTTTTGCATATTGTTGGGGCAGATCGTGTCCTGCCGTGCTTGTTCGTCGGTGATCTGGGCGGCCATGATGACGGCTCTCGCCAGCAGAACGAGATAGACTCTGGCTATGTTCAATCCTCCTCTTGGTCTCATGATTACCCTGATAAGGTCCTTGGGTAGGCGGGGTAGCCTGGAAGCGGATACCACACGGTGTTGTGCCAATTGGCTCTTTTTAAAGCCCCCCGGTGCTTTGTTTGAATGTTGTGCTCGACCGTCCCAGCGGCCAGCTCTTCGTGTGGCGGAGTCGTCTGTTTTCGGCGTCCTATGGCGGTGGCCCATCCTGGTCCATCGAAGATCTCCGCGCTTACTTCCATTCCCTCCACGATTATGGTGGAAGGCATTTTCAGTGCCTGGTGTTAGCTGCGATGTATGGAGGATGACCCAGCAGCTGCCGCGTCTGGCCGAGCCCTTGGCTACGTCTAACGGCCATACTTCTCGCCAACCCTAAGCGTGGTTAGGTTTAGCGAAGACGCTGGCCTGCGTCGCAATAAAGTCCAAAAGGATGTCTAAGAGTTCACTCACCGACAAAAATGGCATCTCCACTGAAACCGCACAGCTTGCTTGTTCGAATAAGCAAAAAGTCAAGTGATCTTGGAGGAAAAAAAACAACCGAAAACATTTATAGAAGCGGGAGCCGACGTTTTCACGTCCGCGCTCCTCGACATCACAGCGATCTCCGCCACAATGAACTTGCGCAGACGCTGCATTTCATTGTCTACAGCCAAGGCCACTAGAGGCGTAGCGAGACATTTTTTAAGGGGGGGGGGGGGATTACACCGCCTTGACAAGGGGTGGGAGGGGGTACAGGCATCAGCGTTCCTCTGTGACGTCATTATCGGTGGTATTTTGAGAATATTGTGTACATCTATATCAAAGTCATGAGAGTCCCCCCCCTCCTCCCCCGATCCCCATGTGTATATGCTTGTGAAGAGGGTATAAGCAAAAGTAGAGTAATAGCAGTAAAACATAAAGTAAACGACTGGTACCGTGGTCGTTTTAAGCAACGGCCTCTCGTCGCACCAGTGAATACTAGTCTTCGAAAACGCATCACTGCGACTACCCGCCCGATCAGAGAAGACATCGTTAATTGTTAATCCCTGTTAAGCACAGATTGTGTAGTCCTCGTCGGGGCGAAGTGCGTTTCACAAGTCAAGGATGGCTCCGCTTACAACGTGAAACGAGAATGACTGCATGCCTATGGGAATGATTTTTATGTTGAGCTCCATATGTCAAGAAGCAGCCCTGCCACAGTTATAACTTTTAGTAAACATTTTTACCTTACTGTGCGCATTTGTGCATGTTTGCGGTGTAAACTCGGCTGCACGTTGGCAACGCGATTTCGCACGCATTCTTTTTCAGGCAGATTTTCTCGCAACCATGGATGACATTGCAGTTGCATTGTGACTTTTGATATTGTGAGCGTAGTCACCGACTCTTCTTTATCAATTTGATGTGTCATCATCATTTGTATATTTCCTCATCTGTAGATATCATCATCAGTGTGGGCCAGCTCGAGCTTGTCTCGAATGAAGCTCTTCCTCATATATCAATGAAGTACTCCAATCGCAGAGTACCTTGCAATCGCAGATCGTGCAATCTGCGAGGGCAAGGTAATCATTCTTGAGAAATGTTCACTACACGCTATCGAATTGCACCTGGGACCAGACAATACCTACTCACATTGAAATAAGTTGTTCGCTTCGTATATGCGCTAGAAAACGTGAATATGCGCAAGAACGCGTGATTTTCTCTTTCTTTTTTTTCGTATCTTTCGTCGCTGCGCTCCCTGAAACGATAGCGCTGCAGCAAGGTGTATTCTGTCGTTTCCAAGCATGCAGCCGTCATTTCCTTTTACGTTACTAGGTTCAGAACCATTCAGAATATTTCACTGCGCAGCATGGATATGCCATGTATACACTGTTCTAACTAGTTCGTGCATTCATGTTTGCAGCACGTATACGCCAATCGGGAACAGGAGCAGCCTTGTACCACGCAAACTCTCGAGCGATGGGTTCGCTGATGATGAAGGAAAGAACTACTGTCTTCTTTAGAGCATAGTGCACCATAATCAATTTCTCAGAATGCGTGAACTCTAACGAGAACTGCCAGCGCATGCAGCACAAGTTTACTTACGCTGTACTCTGCATCCATTCGTGACTGTCGGTTGTCTGTTTTATGTATTCTGATGCGAGGCGCTGGAACTTCACTGCTCCAACACTCTTCACGTTCATTCAGGTTTTTAGTATGGCACCACAACGGAACAGAACCCACCAGCCTTCTGCAAGGGCGCAATCACAAACGCGAAGACCTTTCGCGCGCAGTGTAAGATACAAGGGCGCACGCGACATTACCGGCAACTGAAGGGAAGCGGAGAAAATGTATACTGGCGAATCTTTCCGACAGGGAAAAAACGAGAGCTAGTGTTTAAGGTGGTATATTACCAGCCGACATGTATAGTCGGTAAAGTTCTCGTTCCTCACCTTCAGTGTCATTGCCCGAACTTTGCTGAGCGCGTTGCTTTCTATTATTGCGAAGTCACCCCATTGAAATACGCTGCCTACATGTATTGCTGGGTAGTTCAAGTTCTGTCAGCGCCCTCTATGAGACACGATAGCCGTGCTATAGTAGAATCTAACCGCGCCGAAACTCCGTAAGGTAAAGCTTAATGATTATATCTCGAAAGGCGACGTTGCTCCCCATGCACACACAGCGAAAAAGCTACAGCAGCCGAGGAAACGGTTCCAAACTGTAGTTCTGCATTGCCTGAATACGGCTAGTGTGCCGAGAAAACTTCTGAAAACCGATCGGAGCATGACTGCATCCAACGAAATCATGGTTCCTGACAACATTGATCCTTACGTGTTTAACGGGTCAAGACGACGAGACGGGTGCAGCACGACGAGACGAGACAACATTTGCTAATAACGACATGTGAACCAGGCGTTCACTAAGTACAGCTTTCCCTCAGTAAGAGAAACTGAAGTTCCAACCTCACTGGTAAGAAATCTTTTCTTGGCTGCTAGTGTATTCTAAGTATTATGAGGGAGAAAGATATGTGTGTTTTTTGGAAAAGAAAGTTGAGGCAAGGGAACTCACCAAGTTCTTGGTAGAAGCACTGATCCCCTCTCCATTCACACGGATTAGAAGGCGCTCGACAATTACAGAAACCAAAATGAGCGTGACTACCACAAGACCGCTGCTCTCTAAGCGACAAATTTTCTAGAAACACTGAAAGGTGAGTCAATCGCTGAAAAGGTGGAGTCATCCGCGCAAGCAGAAAATGAATTAAACAGAAAAACAATACTGATCTCCATCGTAAACACTGTGATCTTCTAGAGGCGACAAGGTGATCATGAGAGACGATTATGAGAACCGCAATATGATTATGAGAGACGCTGTAGTGGGGCGTTTAGGGAAGTTTTACCACTTTGGATGTTTAACGTGCACCTAAATCAAAATGCACGGGCCTCGTGCATCTTCATCTACATCAAAAATACGACAGAGATTCAATTCCGCGACCTGCAGGTCAGCAGTGGATCACCGTAACTACTGGGCCATCATGGCGGGGTAGTAAAAAAGACGGTTTGGGTAAAATGATTATGCGCTACTTTTCGTCCAACTGTAAGAATGCAAGTTCAACTCATTAAGATATATAGCTGAAAATCACTTTTACACAGCGCCAGAGTGATTCCATTTTTTCCCATTGCATACTTTTTGCTTTCCGGTGGCGCCTTTCACTTGTAGACGTGGTTCGCGGATACAAAAGGTCTGAACGGCAATGCAACAAGCCAAGTTTGCATGTAACGATTCTCGTGAATATAGGGTAACATATGTGGCATATATGACATGTAATGCGCAGGAGAATTTTCGTGTCAATAGAAGATGATGACAAACAGTATTCTGCTGTGCCATGTGTCAGTTCTTTGCGTCAAATATCACTTGTACACAGTTTATTTCATTTCTCCTAAAATTATGGTTACTGTGTATATTGTTCTGAATATTGTATAATAACATGTCCACGTCCACCCATGTTTCTTCATTCTCTGCATTTTTTGTTGTACATTCTGTCGCTAGTTGCAGAAATCGCTCGGTGTGCCCTAGCTTCTAGTCATGCCCGTGTAAAGGGACGAACAGATGAAGCGAATCAATATAAATATTTTTAATTCATCGCATATTTTTCAGCTTTATGTTCTTTTTTTTTCCACTGTTTGCCACGCTGCTGAACAATACAACTCGTGATCACTAGAACTTCCCATGCTACATTTCTTATTAGGCAGCTTTAGGTTTATGACCATCACCTTTTTACACCTTTCTAAGGTTGTAATTGGCTTGCACGTTTGCCTGTGTTGCACGTTCTCACTAGACAACACTTCACAGTGCCTTTAGCAGTTAGGGCAGAAGAAAATAGGTATCAATATATTGTAAACTCACATACAAGTGACGTTCGCTGGATGAGCCGAATATTCTGTTGCGCGCCTGCGTGCGTGTGTGTGCGTGCGTGTGCGTGGGTGGGGGTTGTTCACGTGTGGGTGTGTATGTGTGTTTATATGTTAGCAGAACGTGCGATGGTTCAATCAAAATGTTAGTATCTGATTTAGGTATATATTGGCACGTTCAAAGAGTCACAACGTAATATGCTTGAACGTAGCCTATCAGGCCTTAAAACTGTGCATGGTTTTTACAATTAGTACGAACCTCTGCCTAGAGAAATTTTTTTGTAGCGATTGACTCCGGTGAGGTCTGTTCCGGTGGGTATGACCACTGGTGCAGCATTAATACCGTACTTAAAACGCTCGTGGCCCAAATTCCTTCCCAAAATTTCACAGTGTACTGATATCCCACAGACGTACTGAAATCTCACAGACGTGATATCGTATTTCCTGTGGCGAAATGCGAATCAGTCTGGCTCGAATTAGACCATGACTTCCTTCCATCTAACAAAATAACTATCATTGGATCTACTTATTGGTCCCAATCATCGTCTTGCGGTGACTTCTGTGTTGAAATTGGTGATATTCTAAGTTAGTTTATATCTGAAAATCACAATGTGATAATTTTAGTCGTAATCAAAGATTGACATTACAAATATTAACGGTACCTCTTGTGTGCAATACTCTGATGTTGCATGAGACATGGTTTAGTCTTTCCTGGATTCTCGAACATGATGTATTTCTCCCAGCTGCAACACGCCTATTGACCACGTACTCAGTAACGTAATATCTGTTCAAAAGGCTGGTGCGGTCAATTTCAATCTGTCAGACCATTATACAACTTTTCTGCTATTAAATACGCAAACTAATAGCAAAACTAAAATGGCCAGTAAGTGTGCTTTAGAGTCTGCAAAGTTCGTTGTTGTGGTATTGTAATGACCGATGTGGACGCCGCAGCAGCTTTTGCAAGAATGCTTTATTGCACAAACTATACGAGCATATTTAGGTACGATGGGTTGCTTTATCGATTCACTTGGTGGTGCTAGTTCGAACACAAGGCATGCGCAGTACACACTGGTTCACTCAGTTCATGCTATTGTCACATCCCTTCCCCCCTAGCAGTCAATGCCATAGCGGAGCACAGGTCATCGTGCACGAGTAGAGCGGCGGCATGCTTGCGCGGTATCAGGTACAGTCGATGTCGGCCCATCATCTGCTGGCATTGCAGCTTCTCGTACAGGCGATCTGGTCACCAGAGCTGGCGTCACCGGAAACTAAAAGTGAGGGTCAGCGGCGTAGGGTGGCACAGACTTCTATGCTCGGCGCACATGGTCACGGTGACGTCTGTGAATCGCACCGCTCGTAGTTTGCACTTCGTACATGACGTGACCTAAGGACCTCAGTACGAACGCGGCTAGCCACTTTGGCCTACGAGAGAAGTTCCGTGTCTACACAGGATCACCAACTTTGAACGTCAACTTTGGGTGTCTCGTACGCATTGCGTCTTCGACGTCGGGCTGCATGCTTGACAAGGAAGAACGGAAGCTCCTTCCCAGCATAAGTTCTGCTGGTGTTTCTCTGTTTCCATGTGTGGCATGGAGTGCTGCTTGAATAGAAAACGGGAGACTTTACACGCCACTGTGCCCTGGCTTTGCTTTCGAAGCACACATTTTTGCTCGCGAACCTTGCGCTCGGCCCTTTCATTGCTTGCGGAATGGTATGGCGCAGTAAACATGTAGCGGACACCGTCACGCTTCAAAAAAGATTGCATTTCTTGGTTCGAAAACGCCGTCCCATTATCCGAAACGACCAACTCCAGTAATCCGTATGAAGCTAACATCCTGCGCAGTTTATCGATCATCACTGACGAGTGAAGCGACGGCACGATTTCTATCTCAGCCCAATTTGATAGTGCGTCCACGACAACAAGAGAAAAAACACCTTGACCTGGTCCGTCAAAATCTAAATGTATTCTGCTCCATGGAAGTTCGGGCTTAGTCCAGAAGTGGACAGGCATCTTAGGTTCACTTTGCCTGTTTGTTTGGCATGGTTGGCAATGACGAACAAAATCTTCGGACTGGGCATCGATTTTCGGCAACCACACAAATGATCTTGCCAGAGCTTTCATGGCCGTAATGCCAGGATGATTTGCATGTATACCTGCAGAGAATATTTTTTCTGAGTTCGTGTGGCAGTATCACCCTGTTACATCACAAGAGGCAGTCGCGGTGCAGTGACAAGTTTTTACTCCGCACCTGATAGGCGGCATACTCTGGGGGCACACCTTGTTCTGGCCAGCCGTCCCTGACCCGTTTATTCACCCTGGACAGCCAAGGATCACGCAGAGTGGCTAATGAGACATCTTTTGCACTCACAGGCGGGTACTGCAACAGGTTGCTCTAGCACCTCTGTGAGCCAACACAGCTCCTACGCCCACCGGGGATGCATCGCAAGACAAAAATAATGGTGCATCGGGATTGTAGTGCACTAGAAGCGACTCTGAAGTCAGCAGCTTCTTTAGCCCTTCGAAAGCTTGCTGTTGCTCTTCACCCCACTTCCATGTACTGTCACTGTCTAGTAGGCGGTATAATACTTCGGCAACTTCAGAACGACCTTTTATGAAGCGATTGTAAAAATTCATCATACCTAGAAAGACTTGAAGCTCCCTTTTTTGTTCTTTGGTGTAGGGGCTTGGTGAATGGCCTCTACTTTGCTTTCCGACGGGTAGGTACCCCTTCCGTCTATCCGGTGGCCCAAATACTGCAAGCTCTTTGAAAGCCTAAATACTGCAAGCTCTTTGAAAAACTGTCATTTGGCACCGTGAACACACAGTTTTGTCTTCGAGAGTCGGTTGAAAACTTCTTTCAGGACCTTGTGATGCTCCTCAGCAGTTTCGCTTGCCACCAGAATCTCGTCGAGGTAGACCGCCACCTGCGGTAAGCCTGCAAGCAATGTATCCACTGTTCTTTGAAGTAATCCGGGTGCCACCAACACACCTAACGGCAAACGTCGCACTTTGTATAGGCCCTTTACTGTGTTGATAGTGAGCACATCTGCTGAAGCATCATCCTACGCAAGTTGCTGGTACGCCTGCGTAAAGTCAATTTTTGAAAAATACGGCCTTTCCCTAGCCTTGCGAAAAGTTTTCTGCAAGTAGGTAAAGGGTAAACATTGTTTCTTACTGCTTGGTTGACTGTGTTTCGGTAGTCACCGAATATTCTCAGCGAACCGTCCATTTTCGCACAATCACCACAGGAGTGCATGGCCCATTCCGCGTACTGGGTTGGTTCTAGAACACCCTGACGTTCTAGTTTATCCAGCTCGGCAATAACATCATCCTTAAGAGCGAAAGGAATGCTGCGGCACTTAAGAAACTTTGGCTGGGCGTAATGCTTCAGTTCAATGTGTACTGGTGGTAGGGCTGCGCCGGGAAAGGACTCACCGAAAACATCCGGGACGTTTTTGGCAAGCGCTTCGTCACTGTGGGCGATGCTGCGAATTCCACCAACGCTGATGTTGAAAGCCTTGGACCAGTCACGACCCAGAAGTATGCTACCTTGCTTACAACGAGAAGTGGCAACTTGCAGTCTCGCTCTTTAAACTTGATTGGCAGTGTAGCTGTTCCGATGACGTCTATAGTCCTTACTTGGTGCATGTGACGAGCTGCGCGTCTGCTTCCTCAATCAGAATGCTTGTTGCCACCTTTAGCTTTCGGAACGACTTTTCGCTCATAATTGATCTAGCTGTTCCGGAATCCACTTCCATCGGTACAGTTTCTCCGCCAATGCTTACTGTAACCATAAACTTGGTACAACTGCTGATTACTTGGGTGATACTTCGCAAGCCGTCATATTCAGTTTCCGCTCAACTTGCGGTACTTTTCAGCTGATGGCTCACCTGCCCACTATTTCTATTCCGACACACCTTGGCTATGTGACCTTGGCCGGAACAGTTAAAGCATACTGCGCTTTCAAACTTGCAGCGATACGCAGCGTGGTTGCCCGAGCACCGGGAGCACCGTTGTTCAGCCTCCATGTCTGACACCTTTTCCTATTGCCCCCTTTTCAGACGTTTATTTATTTATTTATTTATTCCCCCTCAGGGTCAACAGACATCACACAGGGGAGTGGTAAAAACAACAAAACAAGTTTGTAAGTACAAGAGGCAATGCAATGTTTTAGATTATACAACAGCAGATTGAAAGAAAACAAAAGAAAGAAAGAAGTGAGAAATATAAAGATGGCATATAAGAAAATAGAAAGATACATTTTTATACAAAAGATAAAAATAACGTTTCAAAGTATACAATGAGCATTGTTACACTTCAGTGTAACAAGTACAACAAATTCAACAGGTAACAGTAAAATCTTATTTTTTGAAATGTATAAGGTGAAATACTACGACCAGGTATTCAAATAATCGGTTAATACAGTCACAAATGCGTCACGATCTGAAATTGTTACAAACGATTCGGGAAGGCAATTGCAATCGCGTGAAGTGCGTGGTACGTATGATTGTCGAAATGACTTTGTTTGAGACGATGGGACGCCAACTTTATGAGCGTGATGTAAACGACGAGAAACGTAATGCGGCGGAAGGATTAGTGAATCACGGAAGTATGAGTGGCGATATATTTTATGGAAAAGGGTGAAGCGGTTAAGCGTAGTACGACGAGAAGCAAGTGAAGGTAATTTAAGGGTAGATTTCATTAGTGTGATGCTCGTGTTTGGATCGTAATTAGCTGTTATGAAGCGAACAGAGTTATTTTGTACCATTTCTAATGAATGCACCAAATTATGGTGGTATGGATCCCAAACAGATGTGGCATATTCAAGTTTAGTACGAACTACTGTTTTATACAACATTAGCTTGACAGAAGAAGGGGCTTTGATGAAGTTACGACGAAGATATCAGAGCAATCGATTAGCGTTAGAAACAACATAGTTAATATGAGTATTCCATGTTAGGTTGTTACTGATATGAACTCCGAGGTACTTGTATGAGGTGACACTGTCTAATTGTGTGTTATGTAAGTTATAAGTAGGTATAGTGGTTATATTTCTTGACATACGCATAAATTTACATTTTTTAATGTTTAGTTCCATGAGCCATGTGTTACACCAGTTAAGGACAGCAGTGAGGTCTGATTGAAGAAGGGCGACGTCGTTAGGTCCAGTTATTTCACGAAAAATTACGCAATCATCGGCAAAAAGAGGAACAGATGAGGTGACGCAAGATGACAGATCGTTAATATAGATGAGAAAAAGAAGCGGACCAAGAACGGAGCCCTATGGTACACCAAAATGTACCACACATTCCACGGAATCAATTCCATTAGCCGAAACGAATTGTGAGCGGTTAGTGAGAAAGCTTTCAATCTAAGTTACAAGGCAGGGGTCAAGGTTAAGTAGACGTAATTTGAAAATGAGCAGTTTTTGGCGCACCTAGTCCAAAGCTTTGGAAAAATCGAGGAAAATGCAGTCGGCGAGCATGCTGTTGTCAAAAATGGTGTTTAGTTTATGTACAAAAAGTGTTAATTGAGTTTCACAAGAGTATGATTTGCGAAATCCATGTTGCGATTGAGTGAAAATGAGTGTGACTCAAAAAAATTTGCTAGGTGAGAAGTCAAAATGTGTTCTAATATTTTACATGGTATACTAGTGAGAGAAATGGGTCTGCAGTTTAAGGAAGAATGTTTGTTACCCGATTTGTGGATTGGAACTACCTTCCCGACTTTTCACTCAGATGGGAGAACACCGTCGTTGAGCGACTGTTGAAAAGTTTTGGTTAGTATTATGGATGAATAGCAGACAGTATTTTGGAGGAATTTGACGTTTATTTGATCGCTACCCGGTGCCGAAGATGGTTTCAGTGACTTAATAATGCTTGCAACACCATCGTAGCTGAGAATGACAGGAAACATATCATGGTGGTGATATAGTTGCATTGGGAGCATTCGTGGTGGTGGGTAGAGAAATTTTTTTTTTGAAAAAAACTTCGTTAAGCATGTTCGAGCATTGGTCGGTCGGTATAGCGTTATGGCTAAAATCATTAAGTACTATAAGATCACTTCCTTGAGGATTGATCACTCGCCAAATTTTTTTAGGGTTAGTCTTCAACATTGTAGGTAAAGTGTTGCTTAGAAAACGATCTTTGTCAACTTATAAGGCCTGCGCGTATTTATCAGCGAACTTCTTGTGATCTGACCAACGAGCCCTACTATTGATAACTTTAGCCGATTTGAAGAGACGCTTCTTTTTATTAGACAAGCGTTTAAGCTGGTGATTATACCATGGTTTTTTTAGGTTGGAGGAGATATAGTGTAAGCAGGGATGTACTTATCTGTTAGCTCCACAACCTTAGCAAGAAAGATACTCCAGTTTGACTGAACGTCGCGATAGTCGAGGCTACAATTGCACGACATTTTCGGGCCGTTTTGCTTTACTGTTAGTATACGTTAACCATCTTGATACAAGCAAGGCTCCCACTACTAGCTGTTTGCGAGTCTAGTAATAAATCGAAGCATAAAGTAATGTGAGCGAAACGCAGTTTTCATCGATAAAGCACGCAAACTACCGTAAGATGGAGGATACAATAGGAGCGACGCTTATTCAATAGTGTTAGGGCCAATTCTCCTGTACCTGTTTCTTTCATCTGTGTCATTTGCGTGATTCGTCAACACTCACAAAGTGTACTGATCTGCCTGAACAAACTAATGTGGCGCACATTGGTGTAGCCACGCATAGAACACTCCCCCTTCCCCTCGTCCCCCATAAGATCGAAGCTTTTAAAGCTGGAGGTAAAACGTCCACCACCTGCAAAAAAAAAAAAAACAACTACAACAGCACAGTTGTTTAGCCATAACCACCACGTCAGCAGGCCATCAGGTCCCTTAAAAACGAACATTGACGTCATGTATTTTTAGCAGGCACGTTTTATTTAATTACTGTAGCGAATGTTCCTCTTCATGTGTCCTTAAGAGTGCGTCATGGAAATTAGGAAGAGGACACCGACCATAAAGAAAAATGCAGAATAAAGACATTTCGGTGACCTTGACGAAGGCTTGCTCACAATGACAGGAACCCTGTGGACTAAACTGCGAACAAAGCTCTCCTCAGGGGAGCCGAAACGCATTCTCTAGTTCTCTCTCTCTCTCCGTTTTTTTTTTTGTGGATCCCCCTCTTTTAATTTATGTAACTTCCCCAGCAGACGTGCTTCGGTGAAAGCCTTGACTTTGTAGGTAGTGAGAAAACAACATTGATGAAATATTTTCAGCTGTGGTCTTGTTTCAAGGACTGCAAGCTAAGTACAAATGTATTGCCGCAATGTGAAGACAGAAGTAGTAATTAACAGGTTGACAAAGTAGCAGAAGGTCAGTATTTTTATTTACTGCGTGCCACCAGAGGGTTCCTGTTCTTTCTTGTTAATGCTTGCTGTATAAAAGCGTGCAGATGCGCGTATGCGCTGTCGTCTTCGTCTTCTTAGCAGTACGCACGTGGCAATATGTTCTCATCGAATAGTGTGACGGCCGATGCATGCAATGTTGCAATGTCTTTACCGAAATGAAAGTGCTGATAAAATATCACCTGCGTGACCTTGAATGTGCCGTCCCTTAAGACCCATAGAGCTAAGCAAAAAGCATCAGCTTAGCTTTTTTACCAAAATTCACTACATTAGGTCGGTGAAGGTGCGCTAAACATTGCTCCTGAATATTACAAATGCGCGTTCTGACTATTAGCTCGTGTTGGCTGCACTGCACCGTCACAATGTTCACTGCGATGCAGATGCACTGTTAAAAAACGAGTATAACGCAACAGATCCCTGCCGCAAAAAAAAAAAAAAGCAGCGCCCGCGCTATCAGTAGAGGGCCGGAGCTAGCGTTAAACCGCATCTAGCCGGTCTGAGAGCGCCACAAGGCGCCATCAAGTCTCGTCGCCTAGACAACCTTGACTGCCCGGTAATGCTGCGCACCGGGCGCACAGCGCGGGAAAGGGGTCGACATCGTCTTACATGTCACTGCGTGCGCTGGCGAAAAACCCTCCCATGTGTGTGTGGTGCGCGTGGCTTCTCAATCGGTAGAGTTTATTAGTCGGTGTTTAGTTTGAAATGTGCCTGCGCTCTGTCCTCCACCAGTGTGTTCTGTCAGTGCTGATTATTGCGAAGGTGCACCATCCTGAAAACCGGACCTGTGGATTCATATTGTGGAGCACTCTAAGTGAAATAGTGAGTACCGCTCTCACGTTGTTCCGTTCAGCGCTTTGTTAACTGCGTGAGCACGAGAATAACGCCTTCAAACATTTTTTTTTTCAATTAGGATGACAAATCAGCATTTGTTTACTTAGCGAGAATATTTGTCCGAACTGTTTCACGGGGATGATGGCGAAGTGTGATTGTGGGCAAGTTTTTTGTTTGTTTAGATTGTTTGGAGTACAAAGCAGAGTGAGCGTGCGGCGCTGAGTTTCAGCGAAGAAATTGAACAGATTTTTGTGGTGCCCTTTGTTGGCCGCCGTGATTAACGGGGCCCGCTCGTGATGCACATCAGTTTTAGTTTACTAATTAATACATGTGTGGGGACGGCACCTGTTAGCTCTAAGCATCAACCGTATGTAAGACGCATCGCTTGGGCATGTCGGTAGTTCATTTACTTTCTTTTTTTTTCTTATTGCACAAAAAGACTGAGAACGGAAAACAAGGGCGTGGTGTCCATGTCGTTCTTTTCGGTTCTTTTTCGTTTTGTGTGGTAACACTACCGTGATAACTCGGGTGGATGCATCGGGTGACAACACGCAAATTGCTTCGCGTTAGGTGCGCCTCGCGAAGTTTGCCTACTTGCTAATACATTTAATTTCGTTAAATTTGTCTGCACCGGTATTTTCGTTCACCTGCAACGTAGCGTGACACTGCCGGCAGCCGTGCCTGTGTAGCGGATCGAGCACTGAAGCTGGACTTTGGTTTGAACGGACCTTTAGTCTGTGTGTGCACCGAATTGCCTACTTGAACAGCGCAAAAGCTTGTTTGAACATAACTGTTAACGTTCGAGTACATTTTATTCAGATGGTTTTCATCATGTATAACTTGCAAAATACTCTTGTTATTCAAAGTTTCATTGCCATCGCCTCGCTTTGGTCTTTAACTTCGCTAAGTACTTCAGATGTAAAAGGTATTTTCGCTATGTGAAGCGTATTAATAGTTTTTTGTTGCACAAAAACACTTTATTGTTATATGTACTGCACGATATCTAAGCTCTTGTTGCAGCCAAAATGTAAGACTGGGCAGCATATCTATCTGGGAACACAACACGCACAGCCACTGAGCAGCCTACGCTGCACCGGGAAAGAGTTAAGCTTTCTCACCCTCACAGCATGATTGAAACAAATGGCCCTAATTTAGCAGTATGCAATGGTCATTAAGTGAAGGTAACAGGGTCACTTTATTCGAGATTTCCCAGCCAATTTCGTGGCTATGGCAAATGTGTTCGAAAAAAATCGTGCTGATTTAATGCACTGAAAACAGTGAACTGCTTGAATATTTCGGAGAGAAAAAAGTTTTTGGTCACGTGGTCGCCTTTCAAACTTTTCAGACTGCTGTTTGAGTGTTGTTTGTGAAAAAAAAATTTACAAGTACCTTACCTTTTTTATACTAATTTTGGTACATGTTAAGTAAAGGGGCTTATGTAAGGTGTTTGAAACTCAGCAATATTGATACAAATTTTCGGCCACATACGTCTGCACGAATTTAGCCAAAGTGTGTTATGTTTGCATTTTCTCATTGCTATACTGCACTTTGTATGAATATCTGAGCTGTGACTATTTACTTCAGAGAAAAGGTATTTTGATGAAAAATTATTTCAGATATCTTAAGCTGTTAACCTTTACGAGAAAAGATCACTCATTTCACAGAATTGTCATTTTTGTCCGTATTGAGACGCAATTTGCACCATTGGTGGTGGTTTAATTAAAAATCACCTTTTACCTAAATTGAAAGCAAATAAACAGTTCTTTGTATGTGACAAGTTTCATCATTACAATTTCTATTTCAAGAAATAAAATATTTTTTCAAGTTTCCTATCAACGGCAATGGGGAACTTCGAGGAGTCGGCTGCTGTATGACCAAATGGCGAATGGGGAACTTGGAGCTTCAAAAATCATTTAGGGGCAAAGCTCTTGAGGCCATGGGTCGTTCCCTCCTTTGTACTCGTACTAGTATTATGTAGCCACTTCATAAGTTGCACAATAGATAGCGTTAGTGGATTTCACAGCATATACACGGACAAAATGATGATTCGTGGGGTGAATCGTTCGTCCGTACATTGTACTTTCGATCGTTCGTCTGTGCACCCATCCGTGCAGGCTTCCGTTTGTCGGTCTGTCCGTGAGTCCGTCCGCCTTTCTGTCTGTTCATACTGGCGTCAGACTGTCTGTCCATCCGTTTGTGCGTCCGGACGGACGAACGCTACGCCCCACTCATCATCATTTACTCCGTGGATATTCTGTGATTTTTCTCAAAACATAAATTGCTGTGACAAAATTTGGCACATGAAAATAACTGTTTATTTGCTTCGATTCGGGTACAAAGTCTATTTTAATTCAACCACCACATGGTGCAAGTTGCGTCTCATTATAGACAAAACAATTATTTTGTGAAATTTGCGACTTTTTCTCGTAAAGTTTGACAGCTTGGGAGGTCTAAAATATTTTTCCCTCCAAATATACCTTATGTGGACTAAGTAATCACTCCTCAGATATTCATTCAAAGTGCAGTATCGATATAGAAAAATGCAGATATAACACATTTCGGTGCCCCGCCGCGGTGGTCTAGTGGCTAAGGTACTCGGCTGCTGACCCGCAGTTCGCGGGTTCCGATTCCGGCTGCGGCGGCTGCAGTTCCAATGGAGGCGGAAATGTATTAGGCCCGTGTGCTCAGATTTGGGTGCACGTTAAAGAACCCCAGGTGGGCGAAATTTCCGGAGGCCTCCACTACGGCGTCTCTCATAATCATATGGTGGTTTTGGGACGTTAATCCCCACATATCAACACATTTCGCCTAATTTATTTGAGGCGCATGTGGTCGAAAAATGGTAATGATATTACTGAGCTTCAAACCCTTTACGCAAGCCTTTCACTTAAGTTGTAGGCCAAATTTGGCACGGAAGAAGAGATACTTATGAAATAATTTTTTTCACAAACATCCAGACGAGATTCCGGGAAGTTCAGGAGGCAGCCACGTGACCAATAAATTATTTGTTTGCGAAATATTCTAACAGTTCCCTTTTTTAATGCAGTAAAATCAGCGCGATTTTTTTAATACATTTGCGGTGGTCACCAAAATGGCTGGGACGTCTGACGTGCAATGACCCAATAGCCAACTCTTCCATTATATAATCGTGTCATTGTGAGCCAGTCCAAGAACACTAGTATCTGTAGTAGTCAACGTATGACGCGCCATACTGACGTCACAGGCTACGTCATGTGCCTGTACTTATATTGGCATGCGAGCCGCTTGCTTATCACATTAAACCTTCGCCACCAACTGAGTCCAGCGTCGCCTTGCTCGCCGGCTACAACAGATGGAGTCGAAGATGGGATAGGCTGCACCGAACGACGGGGGCGGATCCTGTGAGCAACGACAGCTGGAAGGCGAAAGGCAAGGTATGGCGAAGATGTGGGAATTTGACGCCTTCATAGAAGAAGGAGACGAAGATTTCGCATCGTATGTAGAACGGTTTGGGCACTATTGCAAAGTAGCCGGCGTACAAGACGAAGAACTTAAAAAGTCAGCCTTCATCTCTGCCATAGGAAAGAAAGCGTACAAGACGCTCAAGGACCTTCTTCTACCTGCAAAACCTGAAGAGAAGACGTTCGAGAACTTGGTGAAAGTGCTGAGTGGCCACTACGAGCCTTCAAGTCAAGTCATTGCGGAGAGTTTCAAATTCAACAGGAGGTACCAAGGAGAAGGGGAGTCCGTCGCAGCATTTGCAGTCACGCTGAAGCACATGGCAGCCAAGTGCAACTACGGTACGTTTCTCGACGACGCTTTACGGGACCGGTTCGTCGCTGGGTTACAGAATTCCACCATTCAGACGGGTTTACTGAAGAGGAAGGAACTGACCTTCGAATCGGCCTGCGTTTTTGCTAAGAGCGTTGAGCTAGCGGAGAGGGAGTCGAGGGGATTCCGACCAACTGCGAATACGGATGCCGACATTCACGCTCTAAAGAAGACGGGGAAGGAACCGGAGTTTGCCAGCAAGCCGAAGAACAGTTCAATGCAAAGCTGCTATCGATGCGGTCAAGAGCATGACGCCCGTCGCTGCCGTTATCGTAAATTCAAATGCCATCTTTGCAAGCGCGTGGGACATTTGGCGCGCATGTGCAGATGCAAGCAACCGGCGCCTGGCACCGTCCACTACGTGAGTGACGAAGCGAGCGGAGGCACAGAGCTGCTGCTGCACGGTGTGTATCTGGTGGGCACGGAACAATCATATGAAGTTGAAGTGCAGATAGCCGGCCAGCTTGTGAAGATGCAAGTAGATACGGGCGCAGCCGTATCGCTCGTTCCGGAATGCGTTTACCGGCAGCTAAAGCAGCCGCCGCAGCTTGCGAAGTGCGAGATGAAGCTCAAGACTTACGGCGGAGCGACGCTACAAGTGAAAGGCCAAGCGGAGGTCTTGGTCGATTATAAGGGACAGCGGAAAGTCCTGCCAATCATCGTGGCACCCGGAGAAAAGCCAGCACTCCTATAGGCCACGACTGGATTGCGAACCTCGGAATGGACCTAAACAGAATTCACGAGGTGCACGCACAACCGTCTGTCGACAGCATCCTGTCAAGGTATGCCAGCGTTTTTTCACTTGGTTTAGGGTTGATAAAGGGTTACCAAGCAAAACTGGTGCTTAAGGAAGGAAGCATGCCAGTCTTTTGCAAGGCGCGGTCTGTGCTGTATGCCATTCGTGAACCTGTCGAGCATGAGCTAGGCAACTTACAAAAAGAGGGCGTACTGGTGCCCGTAACCCGCAGCGACTGGGCCACGCCGCTGGTAGCTGTTCACAAGCCAGACGGCACAGTACGATTGTGTGGAGACTATAAATTGACGGTGAATCCATGTGTGAAGACCGACCATTACCCACTGCCTGCGGTGGAGGATTTGTTCACGACACTGGCTGTGGGCAAGGTTTTCACCGTTCTGGACCTTTCGACGGCATATCAGCAAATCGAGGTGCACCCTGACTCGCGACCCTTGCTGACTATAAACTCTCACATGGGGTTGTTCCAGTATGTTCCAATGCCGTACGGAATCTCAAGTGCACCTGCAGTTTTCCAGGCAATCAAGAACGAGCTGTTGAAAGGACTACAGGGAGCGGTATGCTACCTCGACGACGTCCTCATCACGGAAGCAACGCATACCGAATGCCTGGCCCGGGTGGAAGCAGTCCTGCAGGTTTTCAGGGACCACGGCGTAAAAGTGAGAAAGGAAAAATGCAAGTTTTTTTTGAATTCTGTCAAATATCTTGGGCATATCATTGACGAAAATGATGTGCACCCGTGCGTCGAGAAGGTTGAAGCCATAAGAGAAGCACCCACACCTAAGAACATCAGTGAGCTTAAAGCGTACCTCGGCATGATAACTTTTTACGCCAAGTTCATGCCGAACATGTCTACGAGGCTAAAGCCTTTGTATGCACTGCTGCAGAAGGATAAGAAGTGGGTCTGGTCCGCAAAAGAAGAAAAAGCCTTCGCGGAGAGTAAGAGCCTCCTTCCGCAAGCGAGCATGCTAACATTCTATGACCCAAAGAAGCCTCTTGGATTAGTCTGCGACGCCTCTCCTTACGGGGTTGGCGCAGTGTAGTTTCATGTCATGAACGGGGAAGAGAGGCCGATAGCTTATGCGTCACGCACCTTGAGCAAGGCCGAAAGTGGCTACGCACACAGAGAAAAGGAAGCGTTGGCTGTGATTTTCGGAATCAAACGGTTTCACAAGTATCTTTACGGCCGTGAATTCACCATTTATTCCGATCACCTTCCCCTGGAGGGACTGCTGGGGCAAAAAAAGCCAATTCAGCAAATGGCAGCAGCACGCATGCAGCGCTGGATGCTAGTGCTAACTGCATATCGCTACAAATGGGTGTACAGAAAGGGAGCCCAAGTAGCAAACGCGGACGTGTTATCGCGATTACCGCTCCCGAACGACACCGACGAAGGCGACTACGTTCACTTCTTTTCAGCAGTAGAAGCCGTACCACTATCTGCGAAAAGGATCAGTGACGAAACCCAAAAAGACCCAGTTTTGTCTAAGGTGCTAATGTATGTTTTGAATGGATGGCCATATGTACGTGTCAGAAGACAACGTAGCCCCATTCTTCTCGCAGAAAGACGAACTGTCGGTAGACTGTGGTTGCATAACATGGGGAACTCGGGTTGTTATACCTGAAGCGGTACAATCTGAAGTCTTATCACTTTTGCATGAAGGGCATCCAGGCATCACTCGCATGAAAATGCTATCAAGAAGCCATGTGTGGTGGCCAAAGTTGTGCGACCGCATTGAAGAAACTGTAAGAGGTTGTTCAACTTGCCAACTAACGCAGAACTCTGCGCCCCACGTGCCGATGTTATCCTGGGGATGGCCGACCCGCAGGTGGCAGAGAGTTCACCTGGATTTTGCCTACTACAAGAACGACTGGTATTTAGTGCTTGTCGATGCGCACTCCAAGTGGGTGGATGTTCTGCACATGAAGTCCACTACAGCACAGGCGACAGTTGAAAAACTCCGCACTGTTTTTGCTGCATTCGGGCTTCCCGAGAGAATTGTGACTGACAATGGGCCGCAATTTGTGTCTGCTAAATTCACAAATTTTCTCAACTTCAATGCAGTGCAGCACACCAAGACACCACCTTACCACCCAGCTTCAAATGGCACGGCGGAGAGGCTTGTCGAGACCGTCAAGCGAAGCTTCATCAAACAGCTACGAGACGAGCAGAACACGGGAGTGACTCGGACGATGCAAAATCGGGTAGACCAGTTCCTGTTCACCTACCGAAACACACCGTGTTCAACGACCGGCAAGACGCCAGCCGAACTGTTTCTCTCATGGAGGCCACGCACGAGGCTGAGTATCTTGCATCCGGAGCTAGCGAAACGTGCCGAAGCAAATATAGCTCGAAGACAGGGTCTAGGAAACCCATGCTTCATGGAGGGAGTTCGAGGTTGGCGACAACGTTCGTGTGCGAGGAAACCGACCGAGTGATCCACGTTGGTTGGAAGGAACAGCTTGTGCGACGAGTTAGCAAAGGAACATACATAGTCCGAATCGAAGACCACGAGCGCTTTCTGCATGCGGACGATATTGTTCCTAACACATGCCTTGCTCCTCTTCCCAGAAAGCGTGTGGATTCCTGAGCAAACCCACATGGCACAGCCGGGTCCCACTCCATCACAAAGCGACAGCGACACCACATCGCCGCCAGACGGGCCTGCACCAGAGCAACGACTTCCGCCACCTGACCGAGTCAGCGTGACGGAACTGCCTTACAGCAGGCGCCTGACGCCAGCTCCCAAGAAAACGTCGCGCCACCTGAATTGCGACTGAAGCACAAGAATTCGAAAGCCTCCCGAACGTTTTGGCTATGCTGCTAAATAAAGGGGGAAGAGATGTAGTAGCCAACGTATGACGCGCCGTACTGACGTCACAGGCTACGTCATGTGCCTGTACCTATATTGTCATGCGAGCCGCTTGCTTATCACATTAAACCTTCGCCACCAACTGAGTCCAGCGTCGCCTTTCTCGCCGGCTACAACAGTATCATTCGCATTTTAATACGTAACTGTACAGTACTTAATTTTACAAGTTACCTGCACTTTAATACCTTCTCAATGCGCATACCGTCTTGTATGCTCAGTGGCATTGTGGTTTTGTGCAATACAGATAAAATATGTATATGTCGTTGCGCGTCGTACTGTATTCCTTTTAATAAACTAATCGAATGAGTACCATGGTAGATCTGCAGAAATACACATGCAGCTGTGTTGATGCATACTTAAGCATAGAACTTGACATTCATTTTGATTGGTCGTTGCATGCAGCTAATGAAACATTATCAACTTGGAGCAGCACCTTTTTATTTGCCTGCGCGAGCAAGCTGAAAGGGTAAAGTATGGTTCCTATCTACGGCACGAAAGGTATAATGATTTTGCCACAGCGCGCTTTTTATTGTGTTTATTGCTCAGCATACTTTTTCTACCATTTCTCGCTGCAGTGGAGCCCAATGCCTCTGAATATGCTTGCTATGCACTCAATGTATCCTTACACATTAGAAAGCAGTTAGTTATGCATGGTGCACACTGTATGTTGCACTCTTTGTGAAATTTCAGTCATTGTTCCTTGTGTATTGATTTTAGGTTTCCAAGATTAGAATTTTCTGTACAGAAAGAACAGCTTCGCCCCACTTCTGTCGAAGACACCAGTCATCTCAGCAGGTGAAGATGATTGTGCAAGCAGCAGTGACGAGTGGTTTTGCAGTTAAAAGTATACCAACACTGACATTACATTAATACAACCCAAATTACACTACCTTGTTGAATGTTCTCTTGTTTAATGTCGAAATTTATACTGCGAGATATATTAGGTTGTAAATGTGACTCGAGAAACTAGCTTACTCTTTCTACGTGTTTTTTTTCTATTGTATAGATGTCAATCAAACGCCATACGTCTCAGTAGTTTTCCCGACTAGCGCGAAATGTTCTTGATAGTTGTGGAGATTTATTGTATTGAAAACAATGAATTTTTAGTATAGAGAGAAAGAAACTTGGTCCCGTGACATATTTCAAAAATTTGCAGAATGTCATCAGAGCCCTGTTTGTGAGATTTGCATTTTCTTATAATAAAGGCAGATGTTAACTAATGGGCTTAAAATTGTTTTTTGCTTCGGCGTTATGTTCGATTGGACCTTACGCTACAGGTTACTGCTTGCACTACTGTGGTGTGTGTGTGTGTGTGTTGTGTGTGTGTGTGTGTGTGTGTGCGTGCGTGCGTGCGTGCGTGCGTGCGTGCGCCTTCCGCGTCTTTGTCGTTTACGGCCCAGTCTACGTACACATATATACACTGGTCTCGTGCATCTCATTCAATACCATGGCACCTTATTTTATCAGCTGCATGCATGCAGGCATGCAGGTATAAGTGCAGTGGGTGAGACCAGTATCTTCCTTCTTCCCTGTCAGCCGCAGAGAAGGTTCATATTTGCTTTTCCCTGAGAACAATTGAGGCTTGGGCCAGTTGGTGATGCATATTTGATGGAATGAAGTGGTGTGAACGGCTATCCTCAACACACAAGTCTAAGCGTCACCTCCTGTGTCTCTGCTTTTGTTGCCCGTTAATTGCGCTTCATTTGATCAAGTATGCTCATCCTATATAACTTCCATTGTTTCAAAGGGATTTTCAGTGTACACCCCACTCGCATGGGTGTAGCTTCATCCAACACCCATAGTTTAGGGGTGTTAATAAACACCTATAAAAGTAGGGTGTAACGTTCCTTTACACCCTACGGTTTCAGGGTGTTTCTAAACACCTTATTGTTAAGGGTGTTCCTAGACACCCTAGAAGGGATGTTGCCCATGGAACAAAATACACCCTTATGGATGCAAAAATTGTTAGAGTGTACCTAGCATACAGTTCGGAGGGCTTTGGATTGATGCGATTCTTCACTGCCTCTACGATGGACTGATAGTCGGCGTTCGGTGGTCTAAGAGGCTTTACGAGGGTGGCTATTAGAGAATCGGTCTCTTCCCCGCATGCAGGAACTGAAGAACGCTGCCCTCTTGTCGGCGTCTTCTGTGAGCTTGTTAGCTGCGCAGCATAACCCAATAGGCTCGACGTAGTCTTCCCATGAAGAGTTGCTATTCACGTGAAACTCACCGATGCGAATGCCGATGGCCATCCTGCTGAAACCGCCCCTCCCGCGTGGGCACAACCAATCTTCGTCGCCACTTGTAATGACCGACGTGGACGCCACAGCAGTTTTGCAAGAATGCTTTATTGCACAAACTATACGAGTATATGTAGGTAACAGTGGGTTGCTTTATTCGATTCACTTGGGGGTGCTAGTTCGAACACAAGACATGCGCAGTACACACTGGTTCACTCAGTTCATGCTGCTATCACAGGTATCGTGCTCCGGCGGGCAAGATTTATCACAAGATCCCTTGCGTCAACAAAGCCTTCAATACTTTGACCGAGAAACTTACAGGTTTCATAAATTCGTGTACGCCTGCACCTAACATATCAGGTTAGTAATAAGCCCCTAGAAACCCGTGAATTGCGAGAGGACTGCTGTGCAGCATAAAAAAGATAATCTTTACAAAAAAGTAAAGCTCAAGCCATTCAAGTTGTCTCTTTGGGCCCGCCTTTAAATGTATTCACAAACACTACGCCAACTTAAAAAAGCTAAAAGGACCTACTATACAAATGAAGTAATTGAGAATGGGAATGAATTCAATGAAAACTGGAACGTAATTTCTTCGTTTATTTTTCAGTTCAATAAAAAGTGTTTTTACATCTTGTTCAGCCAGAAACACTTCAGACAGTATTTTCGAATGGCACCAGCACTATAACCAACGCCATTGCTATCGTCAATTCATTTAACGAATCATTTTGCAACAACTCTGTATCGACTGTCACTACCTTGCCTTCATTGCCTCGCTTGTCTTACGCACTTTTCTTGAAACCGACATCACCTGATAAAATTCTACGCACTATAAGAAGTGTGAAGACAACAGGATGTGGCCTAGATTCAATTTTTTCTTCTAAAATCAAACTTTTTGCCTCCGATTTATCATCTGTGCTTTCAGATATTATCAACACAGCACTTCGGTCTGGCGTTTTTGATACTATTTTCAAACAAGGAAACGTAACACCTATGATTAAATAGGGAGAGCGAAAAACTTTCTCTAATTATCGCCCAATAACAATTATTCTATTCTTTAGTAAGGTTGTTGGGAAGCTCATTGTTAATCGCCTTACAAACCACCTAACAAAATGTATTATTTGTCACGTAAGCAGTTTGGTTTTTTTGCTAAGCTGTCGACCAAATTAGCACTAATAAAACTAACTGATAGCTTAAAACAGTTTATCAATAGAAGTCTATGGGCAGGAACGGTATTTATTGAATTAATTAAAGCGTTTGATTCCAATTACCACTTTATCTTGATTGCTAAACTTCAATCCCTGGGGATTCGTGAGCCCTCTTTAGCCCTTCTACAAAGTTACCTTGCTAACAGTACCAAAGTTGTGAATTGCTGCTGTGTTTTATCCTTTCCAATGACAACTAACTAGGTAGTTCCACAAGGCTCAATTTCAGAACAACTCTTATTGCTCTTCTACATTAATGAATTAACATCATCGCTTACTTTTTCTGACTGCGTCCTTTATGCTGCTGATACTACAATATTTTACAGTGACAAAGATCTCACCAATATGCCACCAAAATTAAACACAGTTGTCGGCAATCTTGTTTCATGGTGCAATAACAACTTATTAAAAGCCAACTCTATTAAAACAACTTTCATATTATTTCACTCACATAAAAAACGTGACAATAAATCCGGAAATACACATAGATAACTGCGACATTACACCTCCAAATTTCGTTACTTTTCAAGGTGTAACATTAGATCCTCACCTCAAGTTTAACTTTCGTAGAAGCTATGTCATCAAAAAGACTGCTTATGACATCCGCATACGAATTCGCTCAAGACGTTGCTTTTAGCAACGAATTCTCAAATCACATTACTATGCATATATTCACTCACCCTAATTATTGCATTTCATCCTGAGCCAACACGTACATCACTCATTTGGTATCCATATTTCACCTTCAGAAAAGAGCAATCCTTATCATCACTCGTAGTTCACACACTGCATCAGCAGCACCTCTCTTTAGCCCTCTCGAAATTCTACCTCGAACGCAACTTGAGCCTGCCGCTCAGAGCCACGAAGGCGACTGCCCTTTTCTTGGAGCTGTAAACATCACAGACGTGGCTACAAAGCAGCGAGCAAATGTTGAATTGCGACCAATAATTAAACGTCTCGAGGGCCGCAATGTACCTTTACCCCCTTATATAACTCGTCGATTGTCATCCTTTTGTTTGCAACAGGGCGTGTTGTACAATAAGAATGCATTATCACCATGTACGTGCTTCGAGTACGCTAATTTACCCATGCCCTGCTAACTGTTGATTACTTGGTTAGTTCGTTTGATTAAGTGTCATCAAACATCAATTCCAGGTTTGTGCCCTCACCCAGAATAAATTTCTAAGCTGAAAGCAGTACTTTGTGCTCTGATTGTTTGGAGATCTTATCAGGTTCTCTTTCAAAAAAAAAGCTTGAACTTGTAAGACGGTACCATATTATTTATTAACTTGCTCGGAGACCCTATTGATCGACCACCACACGGGTTGACCACATGTGGTGGCACATCAATGCTAGAAAGTAGTTAGTTGAAATCATGTCGGTGTCATCAAGTCTGGCGTGTGATGTCAGCGGCGACACCGAGCCTCAATAGGGAGTTTCATATAAAACTTTGCGTTCGGTGTTGTCACCCGTAGTTTCGTCATATAACTGGATCCTGATGGAGGTATCAGTCCGCATGTCACGGCAAACGCAAACAAAAAGCTTTGCCTACCCATTCTCGACTCGTTATCGGCCCATTTTTGACCCGGACACGGCTATTTTTCTTGTTGCTTTTAAACTTCCATTTTTGCTCTATCAAAATGGTATTACTTATCCGTCAACAATATATATTCTTTTCTCTCTGACTTTACTAATTTCAGGTAATAATTAATGACATATTAAATATAGTTCTGTTCTAGAGAAGTGCGCTGTCGAACGTCAGGAGAGCACTGCACAGGCCGATTTTCCCGGCATGAGCCCGGACCGACCC
Source organism: Rhipicephalus annulatus (assembly GCA_013436015.1). Classification (NCBI taxonomy): domain Eukaryota; kingdom Metazoa; phylum Arthropoda; class Arachnida; order Ixodida; family Ixodidae; genus Rhipicephalus; species Rhipicephalus annulatus. The sequence goes on from WOVY01009597.1 coordinate 124,926, forward strand.
GAAAACCTCATGCTTCGGCCCGCGCAAGCCCGGCCTGGTGCTTTTAAATAGGGGCCGACAAAAAATGTCATACCCCCGTAGTAAAAACAAAAATGGCAGAAATTTATGAGTCTTCATAGGTTGCATACGAGCTGTATTGTTTGATAAGAATTGTATTTACTACTTTTATTTTCTTGCAAACTTGATTTAATGCACACTAAAATTGAAAAAAAAAAACGGGTTCAAGCTTTTTTTCTGGAGGACTACACCAGGCTTGAAATTGTTACATCCCAGACAACAGTCAACATCTTATGCACGTTCTGAAACGGTACAAACGTCCTAACCCGCTTGGCAGCATCCAGAAAATTTTTTCTGAACATCGTTTGCAGGGTTATACAAAGTGTTCTTATGTGGACGGGTTTAGGGCAGCAACCAGCTTGGCTGTTCATCATAGAAAATTACAGAATTTGTGCGATGAAGACCGTTTGATTGAAGATTTATTATAAAAACAATGCCGACGCACACGTTCTGCCTTATTGCGAATTTATATATATATATATATATATATATATATATATATATATATATATATATATATATATATATATATATATTATTCGTCGACGCCACTACAATCCACAATGTTTAGCTATTTCTGTTGTTTAAAATACACTAGTTAGGGGAAAAATAACCTTCACAAAGCTAAAATTTACCGTCATATTTAAAAATTTCTTAGATTTCTGACCGCTGAAGCGCGGGCGATTTTGAAAACGCACATTTCAGGAGGCGGCCATGACTGAAAACAGAGTGCATCACACGGTCAAAAAAAAAGTGGCCCCCTGGTCACGACCTCCTCTATAAACTATAGGAGGTCGTGCCCTTGGTAGCTTTAGCAGTGCCTATGCTTTGTGTCTTCCGCTTCCTTTCTGAACTTCAATGGAGACCATGTGTGGCAGCGTTTGGAGAGGCTGCACGTGTGATGGCGCATCCAGACATGACCATTGGTGAGTTCCATGTAGTTTATTGAAAGCGTTGCAGTTATCTTGTATAATCGGGATGACAGAAAGCAGCAATTCACTATTTAAACACGAGCGAAAGTGCTGCATTTATGCGTGTGTTCAGCTTCTGCGTGGTAACAATAATGCAGAGCCGGCGTGTAGCGCTCGACGTCCGACCGAGTCCAAGCAAAAATGTTATGTTCTTTGTCCGACACCAGTTTTGCTGGATGGACCCTATATAAAGATGAAGCGAATCAGTACAATGAACAGATGGTACGTGGGCCCGAGCATAGTGGTGATTCTGCTGGCCTTAATGTTAAAGATGATACACGCTTGGTGCATCAGCGTGTCGCAGGTCAATTGAAATGGCCCTGAAACACTTTTTCAAATAACCTTGGAACAATTTCCCTCAAAATGCTTATTGCTTCACAAACTCAACGTGCAAAAATTGTAAGCATCCGTCAAGTACGAGCGGAGTAACAATGATTTGTCACACGCTGCATCGCATTATCTCTTTCCTTGTCCCCATGAAAGCGCTGGAAGCTAAGGAGGGAAGGATGGCATAGGCAAACAAAATACGTCACGCACGCCTCATGGCCCTGAGCACTTTCCCTTTTTTTTCTTCAAATACACGGCTTTTTCAGGGTGATCCTACGCGTCGTGGCCTCCCGTGGCGATCCCTGTAATGACCGAGCGCGCCATGTTCAAATCAGCCAATGGCTGATAGATGGCCTTCTACGAGTAATATTTGAGTTTTCTCCGTCATTCGTCGAGAGAAGGGAAAGCAATTTTTAGCTGTCTTTGATATTTTATTGTGAATTTCAGACCCCAAGTACCCCCATAATATTTGACTTGTGTGTTCTCGGGAGCCTCTACTACGCTCTAAAAAAAGAGCGAGTAAAGAGTAAAAAGGGTGTCTTTTTGTCCCACAACAATATTCGTCATCTATATTGCGTTTCATACTTGCACTATCGCCTCGCGCCCGGCACATTCCGGTCACGATCGACATGCCCATTATCAGGGTCACATTGCATTCTCGGTAGGAAAGTGGCCAGTGCCGAGTTTTGAAGAAAGGAAGCGCACGCAAGCCTGATGACGATTTTTGTGGTGGGACAAAAAGACACCCTTTCTACTCAATATTTTGTTAGAGTGTAACCATTAGCATTGTTTTTTGACCATGCTCAAAAAGTGTTGCAGGGGCCGTTTGAGTGGTGCGAAGAGTGGTGGTTCGCGTGGTGACGACGTTAAATTAAGTTACCGCCACGAGCCTTTTCGCTGCTGCATGAGCGGCGCCGATAGATTGATGTGCCTCATTTCCGACAAAGATTACAACCGTGAGTGGTTAAATGGTAGTTCTCGCGTGCCGTGGTCGCGTCACTGCTGCGAGTTTTACGGAGTCGCACTTTTTTCTTGTCACTACCGTCACCTGCAAGGAGACTCTTGTAAACTCAAGGTAGGGCCCTTAACATCAGAAAGTTCACAACAGGGAAGTTCCGCCATTCGTGTCTAGAGGTCGGATGGCGGCAAATTGCTGAAATGTACACAGTCTCCTGACGAGCGTAACCTTTGCTTGAATATTGACGGTTTGTATCTTGCCAACGTCGCTATCATTGGTCGCACGTCCGAAATTTAGAAAATGGTGAGAGTTTTTTTTTCCGTCAAAGCGAACTACAGAAAAAAAAAACAAATTGCAAATGCGTTTTTGTAGCGTTTTCTCGAAGAAACTAATAGTGACTACTTGCTCGGAGATTTTCGGTTAGTGGTGTGTCCGTTCAGGTGAAGCTGTACTACATAGTTTGTGATGCACCTGTGAAATAAACCTTTGTCCTATATCAGGAACCACACAGGCTATTTCAGCTATACAAAGTGGACCATGAAGAGCAAATATATAACAAGAAGAATTTGTTCCCCGACTTTCTCAAACACTCTCCCCTCTGATCATGAGCGTGGCTCCATGCTGTGCTTGCGTAATGTGCCTAGTATTTTAACGACTGTCCGCATAAATGCCATTTGTCTTTCTTTGAGGATCACTGCAAACACACTCTGGATATTCTGACCAATGAAGACTAGTGACTACATCGCTCAGCTCATCAGCTGAAGGTTTTTATTGTTGGGCTTCGTTGGGGGCATCAGAATAAAGCAATTCTAGCAACTGGTGGTTTTGTGCCTGCTTCAGCGGGTGGCAAAGCCAGGTACCCTGCATGTGAATTGTCTGCATCTGCACTGACGCATTTCTATACAGTTAATACACAACCACGTTTAATGTTACCTTCACATAAGCGTAAAATTTAAAATACAGCAATTCATGATACAACCCATCCCGGCGGGTAGCCTGACCGGCATGCAAAAACGTCCCAGAAATGTGTTCTGTGCGTTGCACAGTTGTAATGCAAGGTGTACTAGTGGACCAATTGAGTATTCAGTATACATTTCCGTCCCCTACCGAAGCACTGCCAAAAATGCCCTGGTGAACCGTATTAGCTGTTGAAAACCAACTCCGGCGTTTTTTTTTTGAGGCCAACGAATTTAGTGAAATTTTCTGGTTACTTTTCTTGGCAAATTACCGTCATTTATGCCAATTTACAGGCTTAAGAGATGCTTTATTTGTTTGCGAGTGAATTTTAAGGGTTGCCTTGAAACGGCTCACCTGGCTTACCAAAAATGTTGGCAACACTGCCTGTGTGTCGCATGCAGAAAGAAAAGCTAAGAGAGGCCATCGCAATGCGAGCTGCAGAGCGAAAAGTGTGGCTTAAGTCACGTGGTTTTGCGGGGGAATTGTGGGACAATGTGGGCACGCCGGAAAATGTGGGCACGCCAAGGCGGGATGCGCAAGGCATGCCGGCACTTCCCTCTCGCTGGTCCCCGTTGCGCATGCACCAGCCGCCGTAGCGTGCCCATAATTGAGAGGAGTCCTCTACTCTTTCCTACTTCCGGCTTCACAAAATGGGACGTAACGGCCTCTCTTCAGTTTATTTTTTCCTCCATGGTGTGTCGTCACGTTTGGCATGTCAAAGGAAATGACGCAGCTGGTGGTATCACTAACTTTGGCTGCTGCTGCGTTTACGGCGCCTGGCACCACCCACCGCCGCCGTTGCCACAAGGCAACGGCGGCGGTGGGTGGTGGTGCTCTTCCTTCCTCCGTGGTGTTTGGGGCCGGTGCTTCGTTGGTTTGGCGCGTGATTTCCCGTTCCCTGTGAATGAGTGTGCGATGGGTGGTAGTTGGTCTTGCTTTGTGGGCTGCACAAACCACTCACACAAGACGCAGAGTGTTTTATATCATGGCTTTCCACGTGACACTGCCCACCGTGAGAAGTGAATCAGTTTATGAGGCGGGACAATTGGTTCCCGAGCGAAATGGCGTGCGTGTGTTTCGATAATTTCTCACCGGAGTCCTATCAGGACAGCGTTTGGCCGGCGTATATCTGTCCGTTAGTCCATCCGTTCGTCCGTCCGTCCGTCCATCTCTCCGTCCGTCCATGAATTCGTTCGTTATTCTGCTTGTCTGTCTGTTCATACGTGCGTCCGTCCGTCCATCTAGTGAACGCTCCAGTACCACCATCTCGCATCTTTTCATCATATATTTATTATATACATGTACCGCCTTGCAGCGGATATTCCAATGACTAAACGAGAGGTAGCTACTTAATACTAGTATGACTACTACTACTACTACTACTACTACTACTACTACTACTACTACTACTACTACTACTACTACTACTACTACTACATGCACACATCGGGGACGCACGGTCAATAACTTAACGAGCTTCGCCCATAAAACTAAACTGAGAGTTGGCTACATACTACTACTGCTACTACTACTACTACTACATGCAACGCAAAAGCACGACCCACGTCATAAGGAGCTTCGCCGTAAAACAACGAAGTAACAGCATCATTTGCGCCAGAGTTGACGCTGTTGGACAACTCTGATACACTGTCAGTCTCGGACATGTTAGTTGACGCTAGGTGTGTTCGCCTCGGCTCCGAGCTTAACTCCTACCATTTGCTCGGCCCTGTGTTCACAATTTTCACACAGCGTGCCAGCAGGACCAGCATGCCTTGCATGGCATCCTATTTCTAGGTTCCTACCAAACGTTACGTCATACGTCAATGGTGCGCTCGGTTGGGTATTGGTATCGGTAATGCACCTTTTTGCTTATGAAAATTATTCTCAAACTTGCCGAGCATTGCAGCTATCGGGCGCGTGACAAGAGTGTCTCAGGAACCGAGAACCATCATTACTCTGACATGACCGGAGTTGGCCTTCAAGAAAACGTGCTTAGGGCGGACAATAAGATTTTTCTTGGACTCCATCCAGACTAGTTGAGGATGTCCTCAGGAAGTTCAAAAGTCCTCAAAAGAACGTTTCAAAAAATGCCTTGAAGATGTGTTTCTGTTGCCTGGAATAAAATAAAGGTGTCGTGTTGACTACTCGGTGGCCAACTATCCCACACGTACTCTACGTTTTTATGTTGAAAACAAGAATGTTAATTCTCTGACTTACTCTTCTTCCCAGAGTCGTTGTCACTACAGTGCTATCAGTGAGCTGTCGAACCGATCCATACCCGTAAGCGAGCAAGCCACCATCCTCGCTGTTTCCTGAAGATGCCTATCTCATATTCATTGTTTAAAAGCTTTTGATCTTTAATTCTGTGATTTCTTAAAGCAAGACCACACTAAGTGTTTCCTGAAACAACTCTCTATTAGAGCGTCGAAGTGAACCTGCCGGTGGATTTTTCAGCGATCCCCACCGACCGAGGCGTGTCGGGTGTCTAAAGTGCAATCCCTCGAAGGAACCGAAAATGCAAGAGGGGGTTGCCTCGATGGCCTATGGACCTCAGTTAGAACACGCGAGTGAAGTCTGGCTGTCTGTGGCCCGTGGTTGTGGTTTCATGCTTGAAGCTCACGGCAGCAACAATGAAAGAGAATGAGGTACGTGACAGGAAAGAAAAAGTGGCGACTATGGTGGGGAATAAAAGGCGGAAGGCAAAAAAGATGCTAAATTTCAACAGGGCTAGCACTCATGTGAAAGGTCACTTCACATGGATCAGGCATAGTCTATTGCTTCAGTAGGCTTCTTATTCAAAATACTTCAACAAAATAAATTTAATAATACCTTCAAACAACAAAGCCAAACAACCTGCACATGCCATTATATTGATATGTACCAGAGCCAACCCGCCGTGGTGGTCTAGTGGCTAAGGTACTTGGCTGCTGACCCGTAGGTCGCGGGATCAAATCCCGGCAGCGGCGGCTGCATTTTCGGTTGAGGCGAAAATGCTGTAGGCCCGTGTGCTCAGATTTGGGTGCACGGTAAAGAACCCCCAGGTGGTCCGATTGCCGGAGTCCTCCACTACGGTGTCTCTCATAATAATATGGTGGTTTTGGGACGTTAAACCTCACATATAAATCAATTACCAATGCCAGGACTAATAGGAGCCTCACTCAGGATTAACATTCTCAGCGCGAAAAATTTTCGGACAACCAACACAAATGACGAGGAGAAGCGCAGACTTTAAACTGATTTATTACTAATAAGATGCACATATCTATCTTAAAAAAGAAGATAAGATCACTTGATCGCGATCATGATGTCTTTGATGAGTGCTTTCAGCTGAGCCCTGAAAGTGTTACAGGAATGCCTTGAAGTACTATATTTCACGCATGAGCTGCTGAAAAATGGTTCCCTGAGGTTTGTCAGATTTAATACTAACATTATCAGCTGGGCACGTTTGTTGGACATATTAGCCACGGGAGAGGAAACCCCTTTTGCCGTACGCGTCTTCTCACAGCAAACTGTTAGAGCGTGGATTGTAAAAGCATGTATATGTAACTCTTTAACGAAATCTTGCTTCCACTCAGTACAGGGAAGTTTCGACAAGCTGATTCTCCTTCTTGAGACAGCGGACTATCCCAGTTCGTTGCTACTTTCTGTTTGTGAGAAGCTGCGCAGACAATCAAGGGCAGGTAACGATGGGGGTGGTTTGCACGAAGCAACTCCCAATAGGGTGGTGGTTATACCGTATCTACGTGGTAACTCACATAAACTCGAGAAGATAGGCCAAAGAGTGGGCGTGTCGATGGCTTTTTCCACACCGAATAAATTGCCTCAGTTATGTGTCTAAAGTAGTCCCGTAGGAAGCACCGTGAGCTACTTCAAGAATAAACACCGTAAAAAATTCGTTGAGTATGTAACAGGGATTGTTTATGGTTTACTTCAGTCTTGTGGACTGGAGTACGTAGGTCATCTAGGCAGGTGCCTTGATGCAAGACTTCAAAAACATTGCCAGAAAGTAAGAAGTGCAGGATGGGACGGTTTTTCGGCCGCTCATTGTTCCGAATGTGGGCGCCAGCCATTCTTCGAAAAGGCTGGGGTTCTCGCGCCCCGCCCTAACGAATGCACAAGACTTATAATCGAAGCTGCAGCAATTGCTCGAAGCAGCTGCATCAAGCAAACTGTCTATAGCTTTAACTGAAAAAGAATGGGCGTATTTAAATTCGGCACGTGAGGGTCAGGGTGAGCACGTGGTTTCTTGTAGTCTCTTGTGACTTTTGGTTTAGAGTGTGTTTTTTTTATTTTTTGCTTAAGCAAGTGGTCCTTATCTTGTTTTCTGTAAGATATATATATGTGCGTCCTCGTAGTAATAAATCAGTTGAAAGTCTGCGCTCGTCCTCGGCTCTTGTGTTCGTTGTCCGAAATTTTCCCACTGAGAGGTTTAATAATGGATTACCAACTAGCCCAATCCCGCACTTTATATCACTCAGAACAGGGCCCGATCCAACAATCACTTACCCGACCCAGGCCTGTGCAGCGCTCTAGGCCACTCAACACAATCATTGTTTACGGAATTTTTCATGCTTTAGCCTTGTTTTGGCTTAGAGTTCTGGCATCTTTTCAAAGCCACCCAACGGCATTCTTGATTTTTAGGCGCTCTAATAACAATCACATTTTGCTGAATGGGGTGGCGAGAATTCTCCTTCGCCACCCTAGCTGTGGCTTACCATTCAATCATGTGATGCCTCCCATGTGTGACTACATTTTGTTACGCCTGAGAGTCCACAACGAACGTCATTGCCTTTGCAAAGACAATCTGTGTCAAGGCCAGCGAGCGAGCCCCCTGACGTCATCATCTCAACGACGCCATGCAAGTGGTGCCATCCAGTCTGGACGAGTCTTACGCAATGCGTGGCCATCACTCATCCTTGGGCGCAACCCAGCGCAGCGGCCCTCGGTATTGAGGGCCATGACGCCACCCAGCAGCGGTTTCTGACTGAAGGAATCTGACATCACGGTTCTGACATCATGGGAATCTGACATCATTGCGCTTTTGATTGGACGTTGGTGACGTAAAGGTCCACCCGGTGCTTAGAAAAAAGCAAAGCGGTGCGTTGCCGGCAGCTGACCGATGCGTCAGAGAGCAGCCGACGTATTCGTCAGAGAGAAGACATCTCGGCTTTTCGAGTCCTCACGCTGTCGGCGCGGCTGGTGTCATTGTAAGCGGCGAGTTTCGTGGCACCCTTCGTAACCTCGTCGGTGGCGCGCCTCGTAACAGTGGATTGCAGCAGCAGTATCGGCCGGCGTCAGCGATATTGATGCGGAGAGTGCCTGATGTTTTCCACTTAGTTCACCAGATTACTCTAGCACAGGTTATAGTAATGTTGGAAATTAGGCATGTTGTTAACAATTTGTGTAAAGTAAGAAAAATGCCGACCAAGGTGAAATACACAAAAATTTTAAAGACGTCTCGGCTCCCCACATGGGAGCCTTTCTCACAGTTCACGAGAGCCTTGTTCACAACCAGGCTCCCGTGTGGGGAGCCAAAACCTCTTTATAATTTTTGTATATTTCACCTTGGTCGGCGTTTTTGTTTCTTTGCACTATGTTGGTCCCCGACCAGACGGCATTCCGTCGGACTCTTGATTATGTTTACGTATAATATTTTAAGGTTATAAGGTTAAGGTTATAGTAGTTTAGAGAAGGTCTGTCTGAAGCATTAGTGAGTGAGCTTTGATCGTTTCAAGCCAACTCGGAGTGCTTTGAAACCAAACACAATGCGGAGTTTGTAAATAGAGCAGTGTTAAAAATTGCTTGCGCGTCTTGCTAGTCGACTTATAGAGGGTGTGGAAAGTAGATTCTCAATAGGGGCAAAGAGCGAGAAGCTAGTGTAAACGATGAAGAACCTTAAGATGAAGGAACTCATCGAAATTTGTGAGGAACGTGGTTTTCAATTTGGGCCGTGCGAAACAAAAGCAAGCGATCTTTGAGATCATGAGGGATGCAGGATTGACGACTGAGGAAGTCTATGAGACCTGGGTGAATATCAAAGCACACCGCGAGGAGGCTGAATGGCGAGAAGTTCGCGAACGCGAAGAAGCTGAAAGGCATTGCGAACGCAAGGAAGCTGAAAGGAGAGACCTTCATGAGGAGGCTGAGAGACAGGAGTGCCTCAAGTTGCAACGAATAGAATGGCAATTCTACAGTGTGCGCAGGCGCCTAGCGTAACTTCTGCGACATTTCAGGTCAGCGGTCATAGAATTCGGTGCCAACTGCAACCGTTTGTAGGCGACGAGGACATGACAAAATATCTGGTCAAGTTCGAACATGTCTGTGAACGAAATGCCTTGGAGTGGTCTCTTTGGGCGCAGAACCTGTTAGCTCTTATTCCCGACGTAGTGTCCAACGTGGTAACGTGCTTGTAGAGGGAAGCGTTTGAGAGTTAAGCAAGTGCTTTTGAGACGTTATAAGTTGTCACCCGAGGCATTCCGGCAAAGGTTCCGGTATGCTAAAAAAGGAAATGAGTCATCAGTTGACCGCGTTTCGTCTTAAAGCCGATTTAATTGAAGGGCTCAAGGGCGAAGGTGTTTATGATGATCGCGATAAGGTGGTAGAATGCACTGCATTGGATCAATTCTACTGCTGCATGGAGGATGATGTCAAGCTTTGGCTGCAGGACAAACTTGTCGAACTGCAGCCTAACAAGGCAGCAGAGTTAGCTGAGGAGTATTCTACTCGTCGAAACTTGCATAACAGGACAGTGCGCCTTGAAAAGGATGAAAGAGAAAAGGGCTTTTCAAAGAAACGTGATCAATGCAAACCCACTACGCACCGTATTTTCAGGAAGGACCCATCTCTTACGAAGCACACTGTAGGGTAAGGGCAAACAGGAGCGAAGAAATCGAGTAAGGTTTCTAAACAACACACTGATACCACACGGGCGTTTGAATCACGGAAGTCGCTAATCTGCTACAACTGCAAAAAGGTAGGGTACATCGCGGTAAACTGTACGCAAAAGTTTGCTTTCTCAACATTCCGAAAATCGGAAAAGAACATGCGGTACTTAGAGTTGTATCTCCAGGCAATTAGTGCGAATGGGAAAACGTGTCGAGCACTTCGAGACACAGCGGCAACCATGGACGTTGTTCATTCTTTGTTGGTGCCTCCGGAAGACTTTACAGAAGAATGCGCTTGGATCAGGCAAGTCGCCGAGGAGCAGAATGCTTGCTTACCAATCGCTACAGTTGTCATTGAAGGCCCGTTCAGTAAGCTTCGAAGTGGCTGCATCTGCCGTGCTTCCCGACCGTTTTTCTTATTTTTTTTTCAATAACCCTGAGCAGCTCCTCAAACAGCAGGGTAAGTCGTTCTTCTCCAACTTAGCGTACATGACCCTCACGTGATCCCAAGCGCAGAATCTTTTGTCGGAACTTGATCTCGTTCAGTGTAGCGAAACACCAGCTGCTAAAGAGGCTGATCTGCGTGACCTTGGTGATGATGCGATGGTGCCGCAGACAGGTAATTCTCCGAATAGGTCACTCGAGCCGCCCGTCGCGGAAGCCGTCTCTGTCGGCGGAGGAGATGACATGACGGTATTGAATGAGAGCGAGAGGGGTGCAACGCTCTCGCCTGTAGCGGAAAGTTGGAGTGAGCTGTCGAGGGTTGATCGAGAAACGCTCATTCAATAGCAGCGTGAGGACCTCTCGATTAAAGCGCTAATAAAAAGAGTAAGCTTGAGAAAAAAAGAAAAGATTGGTTTATTTTTTTTTTTTTGAAAAGGCAGGGCTCCTGTATCGGAGCTACACAAATGTGCAAGATCGCAAGTATTAGCAGGTCTTGGTGCCACAAAGCCCCGCCACGGTGGTCTAGTGGCTGAGGTACTCGGCTGCTGACCCGCAGGTCGCGGGTTCGATTCTTGGCTGTGGCGGCTGCATTTCCGATGGAGGCGGAAATGTTGTAGGCACGTGTGCTCAGATTTGGGCGCACGTTAAAGAACCCCAGGTGGTCAAAATTTCCGGAGCCCTCCACTACGGCTTCTTTCATAATCATATGGTGGTTTTGGGACGTTAAACCCCACAAATCAATCAATCTCTTGTGCCACAAAAGTGTCGTCGTCAAGTATTAGACTGGCGCATGAAAACGCGTGGAAAGTGCATCTCGGCATAAAAAATTGCCTTGAGTTTTTTTGGCCAAAATTCTGGAAGGATACCGACGACTTTGTACTCTCATGCGACACTTGTCAGAGAGCCGGGAGATCCACGGACAAGTAGAAGGCACCCATGAAACTTGTTCCAGTTATCACAGAACCTTCTCGGCGCCTAGTAATTATTATCGTCGGGCCATTGCCAGAGTCAAGGCAAGCTTGTCGGCACATCCTGACGGCCTTCTGTGTAGCCACAAAATTTCCAGAGGCGATACCACTTAATGTGCTCAATTCCCCTCATGTCATGGATGCACTTCTACCTTTATATGCACGCGTCGGATTTCCTTCTGAAACCCAATGCGACAACGGTGGTGTTTTCACCAGCTGCCTTACCTCTACTTTTTCGGATAAATGTAGAATAAAAGTAGTGCACAGCTCTATCTAGCACCCGCAATCAAATCCGGTAGAGCATACGCATTTTATTCCGAAACGGATACTGAGAGCTCTTTTCTACGAGCACAAATGCGACTGGGAAGCATGTATTCCTCCCGATGTGTTCGCTCTGAGATCAGCTCCTCATGAAAGCACTGGTTTTAGCCCTGCAGAGCTTGTGTATGGCAAGAGTTTGTGAACACCTTTGCGATTGTTACGCAAGTCCTGCGAAAGATTCGATGAGGACCTTAACGTAGTTGCGTATGTTCTAGACCTCCTTCAGAGGCTTGGGAAAACAAAAGATCTTGTGGAAAGCCACATGAAGGCTGCACAATCAGTGAAGAAAAGCACCTTTGAAGTGGGCAGTCAGGTAATGCTGCTGCGGCCGTCCAAAAGGAACAAGCTTAAGGTTCATTGGGAAGGGCCCACAAAGCAATATTGAAGCTTTCTGATACCAATTATGAAGTGAAATTTGGAAGGTGGCCGAACGAAATTTACCACAATAACTTGATGAAACTACACGTTCAACGTCAAGCTGTCGTAAATCTGCTTTTGAATGCTTCAGAGGAAAAGGTAGCGGAAATTTTGACTTCTAGTGATGTAATCGAAAGGGGATCGGAGGTAATCTCGGAGCCGTTGAACCTAGAGCCTAGGTTAAGCGAAGTCGCGAAGGAGGACTTGAGAATGATTGTTTTCGAGGTTAAAGACGTGTTTTCAGACCGTCTCGAAAACATGACGGTGATTAAACACGATATCGAGCTAACTTGTGAGGAGCCAATTCGTAGCAAGCCGTGTCGACACTCCCTGTGCAAAATCAGATCATGAAAGAGGAGATCAATGAAATGCTGGAGTTGGAGCTATTTTGTGCGAAGAAGACAGTGCTGGTAACGAAAGGCCAGTTTTGTATTGAGGTTGAAAACTGAGCTGCAGGGAGGGGGCATACAATACCTCTGAAAATGAATGCGCTTGCCTCATGTGGGCTGCTCAAAAGCTAGCCTTTTATGTCTCCGGTTCAAGGTTCGTGGTCTAAACGGACCACTGTCCTCTAACCTGGTTAAATAGCATGTCGCCTAAAATTGGCCGGTTGTCGCCAAACGAGCGCTCGAAAAAGGGCGTCCTCATCAGGGCCTTAGCTGAGTGCTCTCATCCAGAGTGATCACAAAGGGCCAACTTTATTCTATTTCGTTACGTTGTTGTACGTGTAAAAACTTCATTTTTCAGTTTAAGAGTGCTGTGTCCCACATGTGCCTCTTGATGTAGAAGGAACGAAATGCCGATTGACACGTAGCTAGACATATGTTGTAGTATACCTAGTCTGGTGTTCTGTCGGGTAACCGAGGGCACTTGTTTGTGTCGTGTGTGGTCTGTTGTTGAACTATTCTTGACAAATTGCAGAACCATTGACAAGTGCTGAGACCAAAAATTTTCAGAAGAGACGGGCGAGGCGAGTCGACAAGTTGTGGCGACAAGCCAGTGGAGCTGAGATTCGTCCTCAAGAGTAGGATGTGTTCACGGAACTGAGCCTGGAGCTACATCCTCCCCATGGCCCTGGAGGCAAACCTGGAGGGACCTGGCGAAAGAGCGCGCCCGACATCCGAGCCACGTGGAAGCAGCTCGTCTTTACGGCACATTGTCTGGCGGTGCGGATGCTGTTACGCCTAGAAGTCCACACTGAACGTCATTACCTCTGCAAAGGCAATCTGTGTCAAGGCCAGCGAGTGAGCCCGCCTGGCGTCATCATCTCCACGACGTAATGCAAGCGGCGCCATCCAGTCTTGCGAATATTACTCAATGCCTGACAACATCACTCGTCCTTGAATGCAACCTGGCGCAGCAGTTCCGGAATTGAAGATTATGACGCAACTTAGCAGCGGTTCCAGACTGTAGGAATCTGACATCACGGCCAGCAGCGCTTCTGATTAGACGTAGGTGACGTAAAGTCCGCCCGGTGCCTATAAAAAAAGCCAAGCGGCGCATTGCCAGCAGCTGACCTATGCGTTAGAGAGCAGCCTATGTATGCGTCCGAGAGAAGACATCTCGGCTCTTCGAGTCCCTAAGCTGTCAGCCCCAGTGCCGAATTCGTAACGCCTCTACTTCTATGCTGTACATAAATCTCACCTTAACTCACCGTCGTCATGTCCACTTGTCTATAAGCTCTGCACAGGAGCAGTCGCGAGCTCAGAAACACACGCTACCAAACGGCTAGTGACCTTGGCGGTGAGTTTCGGAGCAGTGGCGCCTTCGGAACCGCGCTGGCGTCGCGCCTAGTAACAGCGTACATCACTCTGCAAGGGCCACTTGTGACTTGGAGTCTTGTGCCTGCTTTAATTTTTATATCTTTCTCAATGTTTGCGATGATAGCTGCTTCAGCAATATGGCACCAAGTGATCGCATTATGCGTAGCATATAACATCTGGTGTGATACCACATGCGTGTACAACTACATTGTCACGAATGCATAAACCTCTTGAAAACGAGAATGTAAAAATCCCCATCTCGCTAATGCGATCATTTGACCGAACTGCTTTCGAACCTTGTCAAATCTCGATGGAGCTCATCGAACATCGGAGGATCATTCAAATGTTATTAGTTCATCGAACATCGGAGGACTCATTCGAATGTTATTATTCTTTATTGGACTAATTGTCTTGCAAACTGATATTGGAGCTTATGGAATCTGACTGCACTTACGATGTCACCATTTCAAAAGCTTCACTCCACTGTTGACCGTATTCGGACCAATACAGATCGCGGCTGATTATGATGCTCTTCAATATAATGAATGGTGCGATTTCAAACAAGACAAAAGAAATTAACACAGATGCGCGGAATAATTGCTGCTTTCAACAAGCTTTATTCAATAAAAGTTTCCCTAATATATACACGACCGACTGGTGTGCGATGGCGCAATGCATGTTTCGCACAACAAGCATCACGATCTGACTAAGACATGGGCACAATATAAGCATTTTCCACGAACTCTTTCTATTTTTTTGCCGTGCAGCCCAACAGACGTGTTACTGATGCAATCACTCTCTTTCCTTCTACATGATAAGAGTGCGCAGAGTTCCTCTTAAGGCGGGAGTGTATTAAAGTTTGTAGCAGTACCCCCCTCCCTTTTATGTCGATGTATGGCGCTGTTTCTGCAACCCCCCCCCCTGCTCCGCCCCCACCGTGCGCACGCCAGTGATGATGCTAAGTTTCCATGATTTCTATGAGAAGTGCATTTCACCATGGTGCATTGGTAATTTGCATACAGTTTGACTTGATATATCGGAACATTTGATGCGTGCTCTGATATTACTGGAAGTTCCGACACATTCTATAAGCCAAGGGTTCGAGTCATTAATTATACATCATTATAATATATTTACTTCAGCATAGCCATTTTAGGGCATATTTTTCTTTTTTAAGACCATTATAAAGTTTTGGATTATCAGCATTTCACTTTTCTAGCTTTACATTTAGTGATAATCCCAATACGTCAATGTGAACTGCATAAGCACATGAAATAACGTTACAGTATAGACGTATTCAGGGGGTGTCAGCTGTCTTTTAGCGAACACTTGGTCACTCTCTGGCTAACTGAAATGTTCTTTCGTTTCTTTGGTGAATACGCAAGCAAAAATGAGAGCAAGATGTTGAATAGCTAAAAGTTGATCATTGAAAAACTCATCACGTTATTGCGAGGATTTTAGTGAGAACAATATTGTAAACACGAACTGATAGCCAAAAATTATTATGATGAGCTTTTTTATGATCAAATTCTAATGACAACCTAGCTCTAACGTTCACTTGTTTATTTATTTACCCTCAGAGTCAAAAGACATTACAAAGGAGACTGGTTATTTTTAGATAATTATTTTACATAGACCGTTCGCCTAGCCCGCGCCGGGGAAACTAACTGCTGCGACCTCCGGGGGCAAGGTTGCCAATCGTCGAGACACCGAAAAGTTCCCCCTATCATCGCAAGAAGATATGACGACAACCACGACTAATACGACGACGAATACGACGACGAATACTAATGCCGGTGAAGTTGTACGTGCTGATCTTGGCGTTTTCATTGACGGACATTACGTTACAGCACTGGTCGACACTGGCGCCGACTTCTCAATCATGCGACAAGAACTCGCAGACCGCCTTAGAAAGGTCAAGACACCGTGTACAGGGCCACACATAAGGAGTGCTGGTGGTCAGCTGATGATCCCCACGGGTAAATGCACCGCTCGACTTCGCATTGGGGATTCTAGCTTCGTGGCCACTTTCGTCCTGTTGCCAGACTGCTGTAAAGAGCTAATTTTGGGCATGGATTTTCTTCGAGATCATGGCGCTGTTATCAACATCCCTCAACGTATGGTGACGTTTTGCGCACATCCGTATGTCGACGACAGCAGCGACGAACTACGCGGCAGTTTGCGAATAGCCGACGATGTGACGCTCCAACCGAGATCCTGCTGCCTTGTGTCTGTGTCCAGTGGGTGGCCTTCCTATAAGGATGCGATAGTGGAGCACATAGTCGCTCTTTTGCTCACGCAAGGCATTTCCATCGCGATAAACATCCTAAGGCTTACTGGTGGACAGGCAGAAGTGCTCCTTACAAACTTCAGCAACGAGCGCCGTCAAATCCAGAAGGGTACCGCAATTGCCTACTTAGACG
This sequence comes from Rhipicephalus annulatus, assembly GCA_013436015.1. Lineage (NCBI taxonomy): Eukaryota > Metazoa > Arthropoda > Arachnida > Ixodida > Ixodidae > Rhipicephalus > Rhipicephalus annulatus. Next base: position 141,416 of record WOVY01009597.1, read on the forward strand.
ATATAGACCAAGCCGGGGATTGCTGTGCTTTGCAACCAGATGACGCGACAGTCCCTGCCTCGACAACTTTGTCGGTGGACATCTGCTCCACGCTACCGCCCTCTGATAGGAAGCGTCTGCTTGGACTTATACACCAATTCGAAGACTGCTTTTCGCGTACGTCAAAGGTCCAGCGGACACCATTGACCAAGCACCGCATCATTACCGAAGACAACACGCGACCGATTCGGCAGAACCCCTACCGTGTGGCTCCGAAAGAATGCGAGGAGATTCAGAAGCAAGTACAGAAGATGCTCGTGGATGACGTCATACAACCTTCGAAAAGTCCTTGGGCGTCCCCCATGGTTTTGGTCAAAAAAAAAAAAGACGGCAGCTTGCGTTTCTGTATTGATTATCGCAAGTTGAACTAAGTCACGAAGAAAGACGTCTATCCACTGCCTCGCATAGACGATTCTCTCGATCGGCTGCGTCATGCGCGCTATTTCTCTTCAATGGACCCCCGAAGCGGCTACTGGCAGATAGAAGTCGACGAGAGAGATCGTGAAAAAACGGCCTTTGTGACGCCTGATGGCCTTTACGAATTTCAGGTGCTTCCTTTTGGGTTGTGCTCGGCGCCAGCCACTTTTCAGCGTCTCGTGGACACCGTACTATTGGGACTGAAGTGGCAAACATGCTTGGTCTACCTGGACGACGTTGTTGTATTCTCAGCATCATTCTAGGAACATCTCAGCCGTCTATTCACCGTACTCGAAGCCATACGCTCGGCCGGCCTGACTTTAAAACCAGAAAAATGTCATTTTGGTTTCAACGAACTTAGTTTACCAGGCCACGTCGTCAGTCACGAGGGTGTTCGACCTGACCTGGCCAAAATAGACGCCGTAGCGCAATTTCCTGCACCCCGTGACAAAAAGGCTGTGAGACGCTTCTTAGGGTTGTGCGCCTATTACCGGCGATTTATCGAGGACTTTTCGTCTATTGCGGAGCCATTGACATGACTCACACGTGAGGACGTCCCCTTCTTTTGGGGTGAACAGGAGAAAATGGCATTCAATGAACTGCGACAACGCTTACAAACACCTCCAGTCCTTGCGCACTTCGACCAGGACGACCTTACAGTACTTCACACTGACGCCAGCAATGTAGGTCTAAGTGCCGTTCTGGTGCAGTGGCAAGACGACTGTAAAAGAGTAATAGCCTACGCCAGCAGAACTCTCTCTCGCACGGAGGAGAACTACTCGACCACCGAGAAGGAGTGTCTCGCCGTGGTGTGGGCAGTCATCAAATTTCGTCCGTATTTGTACGGCCGCTCCTTCAAGGTTGTTAGCGACCATCACTCTTTGTGCTGGCTCACCAACCTTAAAGATCCATCTGGTTGTTTGGCGCGCTGGAGCCTAAGACTTCAATAGTTTGACATGACCATCGTCTACAACTCTGGGAAGAGGCACACCGACGCCGACTGTCTCTCACGGTCGCCAGTGGAAACTGTCGCTCCTGATGACGAGAACATCGACGCGGCATTCTTGGGAGTTGTCAACACGGCCACTATTGCACGGGAGCAGCGCAGTGACCCTGAGCTGTTACCACTCATTGAATATTTAGAAGGACGACGTAAAGACGTGCCGCGGTTATTTGCTAGAGGACTGCCATCTTTTTGCTTGCGAAACGATGTTCTCTATAAGAAAAACTTCTCACCAACCGGTAACCCGCACTTGCTCGTCGTGCCTGCTCCTCTTCGAAAAGAAATTATGGAAGCGTGCCATGATGAAGCAACTTCTGGTCATCTAGGCTACACCTGAACATTGTGCCGCCTACGATGCAAGTACTACTGGCCAAAGTTACCTGCTGCTGTTAACCATCACGTGCGGACGTGCACCGACTGCCAAAGACGCAAAGCGCCTCCCAGCAAGCCAGCCGGTCTTTTACATCCAATCGAAGCACCAGAAAAGCCGTTCACCCAGATTGGAATGGATTTCCTGGGTCCCTTTCCAACTTCCACAACAGGGAACAGATGGATTATTGTGGTCACTGATTACCTGTCCCGTTATGCGGAGACTAAAGCCATGCAGCGTGGCACAGCAGCAGAAGCCGCTCAGTTTTTCATCGAAAACATCGTCCTTCGGCATGGCGCTCCGACAACAGTCATCACAGACAGAGGACCTGCCTTCCCCGCAGAGCTTTTGGAGTCGGTTCTCAGACTCAGCGGTACAGCTCACCGGAGAACAACTGCATACCATCCGCAGACAAACGGACTGACGGAGCGCCTCAATAGGACCCTCACAGACATGATCAGCATGTACGTTGACACGGCACATAAAAACTGGGATCAGATATTGCCGTACGTGACCTTTGCTTATAACACCGCTCGACAAGAAACCACTGGAATGACACCGTTCAGTCTGATCTATGGTCGCGAAGTCACGACAACATTGGATGCCATGTTGCCGCATGAGTGTGACGACATCCATGTAGACGGCGAAGAATTCACTCAGCGTGCCGAAGAAGCCAAACAGCTCGCGCGCGTGCGCATCTGTCATCAGCAGCATCAAGATGCACAACGCTACGACACCCGACACAAGTTTGTTAGCTACTCACCAGGCGACAAAGTGTGGGTCTAGATTCCGATACGTCGACGTGGACTGTCTGAGAAACTGCTAAGACGGTACTTTGGTCCATACAGCGTCACGCGACGCTTGAACGACGTGAACTGCGAAGTCGTTGCCGACACTAACTGTAGTTCTAAGCGCCAAAAGCGTTTGCCCGAAGTCGTGCACGTCGTGCGTATAAAACCGTATTTATCGAGTTAATTAGCTCCCGGTTACCGTTTTTGTACGACCACTTCATACGCCTGGTAGAGCACCTAAGTTGCGCATTGGGACGATGCTTCTTTCGTAGGGAGTCAAATGTCACGTGCTTGCCAAAGAAAGACGATGACAGTTGCGCATGTGCCCCGAAGGACTACGAAATGGACGAAGAAGAAGAACTCGCTTGTGCGTTCTAATTAAAAAAAAAGATCGACCTGCTTCTGGTGTCTCAGTCTCTACGGCAAAACCTCTGTTTTGACGTCGTGACAATATTTTTCCACCTATGCAAAAATATTATAAATGTGTACAGTATGTAAAGATTATAGGTTTAAATAACACAACAAATAACCCAACAATAATATACATTGTCATTTGTGTAGGAGAACACAGAAAACAAATAATAGTAACGCAATGAAGCAGTGAAGTAAAAATCTGGCCATGCATAATGTAAAATGACACATAGCGTTTGTACCTGATAGACTAAATGTGGAAGGAAAAAAACGATGAAAAAGCTATATTGTCGCTGATAAAGCATGCTGGAATAAATCGGAATCACTAATTTCTACTGTTAGTGCGGGAAGGCGATCCCATTTTTTGCATGTACGCGGTATGAATGAATTCAAGAATAGGAGTTCTACGTGATGGAACTCCGAATTTATGCACATGGTCTAGTCTATTGAAAACTTACTGCGCAGGACGGATTAGTTCGTTATACAACTGTGGATGATGGAAAGTCTATGAAAAAGAACTTGACGATGTGTTTTATGTCGAAATGCAAAAGTCGGTAAAGTAAGATTATTTCTCATTGATGTTATGCTGACACTGTGACTCTACTTAGAGCAAATAAAACGAGTAGAATTGTTTTGAATCATTTCTAGTGCGTGTGAAAGATTTTCATGATAAGGATCCTATACTGATCCTGGGGTACTGCGGAACTGGGTATTGCCGTACTGTAGTACTGTGGGTTTGGCGGCTTCTCGACAATGCAGTTCATTACCGCACGACGCCTTTTCGCTTTACAGGTGCTTGTGCTCTGTGACTTTGTGGTTCCCTCCTGCAGGTCTTTGGGTTCCATATGGGTTGCTACGGGCGTGCCCACCGTGAGACGTGTTGGCCTACAGAAAACTCCTGCCTATCCTAGAATAATTGTTCACCTCGAAATGAAGCTCCTAGCCAAAAATTCCTTAAATTCAACGTTTTTGTCCAGCAGCTCGTCAGCATGTGACGTGAAGGCGTGCCGCCCCTTCGGTACGCTACCCAGGAACCCGTCAAACTCAAGCATCGCCGCAGCGCTTCAGGGCGGAAACGGGAACGAGGGCATATGGCTGCTGCAATGTCTCACCCTTTACCGAAAATCTATCCTGGCCGTCACTACCCGAATATATCGTACCAGGAAGCGCATCAAAAGTGACATCACCATTGACGCATAAAGTGCTTCACCACTCGCTGTCTTCAGTGGACTTGGCGGCACCTCGACAATGCGGTTCATTGATGCACAACACCTTTTCGCTCTACAGGTGCTTGTACTCTGCGACCTCCTGGTTCCCTCCTGCGGCTCTTTGGGTACCACGGGAGTTGCTACGGCTGTACCCACCATGAGACTTGTAGGTCTACAGAAAACTCCTGCCTTTCCTGGAGTACAGCATTACTTACCTGGAAATGAAGCTCCTAGCCAAAGATTCCTTCCATCTAGCTACAGTGGAAGGATGCTCGTTTGCACGCGACGTAAAGGCGTGCCACTTTTTCGGTACACTACCCGGGAACCCGTCAAACGCCAGCATCGCCGCAACGCCCCAGAGCGGAAACGGAAACGAGGACTGATGGATGCTGCAGTCAACGTTTCTAGACGAGGTAAGTTGCAAAACTGAGCGATGTTGCGTGGCGCCGCCACTGCCCGCAACAAATGTGGCGCTGCTGTCGCATCCGGATTCACTCACTACATGTTTGCTCACAGAACACTTAGCTCACTCGTGTCATTCCCGTAACATCCATCGCCTGGGCATGTTGCAGTGCGTCGATATCTGTGGAGGCTTCTTGCTGCGTGAAGAGCTTTGTGCTCCAGCACGCTTTGTTCTGCTTTGTATGTGTTGCGTGTTTTGATCATGCACCGATGTTGCGTTCTCGGCTGTAGAGTAGCTATAGGAAATGAGAGACCACGACATTTCTTTTGTGTCCACGTGTACCTGAGCAGCGAAAGGTATGAGACCACGCTATTCCTCGTGCGCATAAGAAACTTCCCAGCACCTCACGTGTGTGTGATATGCACTTTCATGAGAAGGACACCCTGAAGACTTTCACTCACGTCATAAGGTAAGAAGTACAAATCGCAAGAGAAAAATGGGACCTCAACAAAGGATGCGTTCCACGAATATTCCTGAATTTGCCCGCTTACCTTTGTCGCGCGGCCCGCGACAAAGAAGCGAAAGCTGCCTGATAGGAGTGGGGTGTTTTCCAGAATATCATCAGCAAAAAAGAATAGACTATCTCGGAGCACTGAGCTCGAAGACAGTGAGTTGAGTCCCGGCATGCCGTCAACTAGTAGCGTCATTTTGCTTCAATACAGAGAAAACGTTTGTTTGCATGCTGGCGGAAAGTTGTTGAGAGTGGCGAGACAAGACGTCTTGTGGTGTTTCTAGGGCTCAAAGAAAAAAAAGAGCGCTATTTGTGGAGAAATGCGTTATCAACGTAGAAGACATGACAGTCACCATTAGCAGCCGTCACCATCGCTTAGCAAAGTCGCCTGGCAACGCAGATACTATCACCCAATGAGCCGAACCTCTGGAGGACATATAAAAGCTGCAATTGTGTTGATGTTGTCCCAATGCGTCAGCAGGCAGACTCGTGAGTAATGACTACGTAGTGCTCACCGATATCCTAAAGTGCGGTCTCTGCTCAAAGCTTTGGCTTCAGCTGTGTTAACAGGTTTCATTAGAGGAACTCCAGAAGAAGCAGAGGGAAGACATGCTCGAGAAAATGGCTGCACGCGTAGCTTTTCGATGGTCTAAGTTGCTAAAGAATGTGACTGACGTGAAAAAAAAAAAGCTGACTACATAACCAGACAAAAGCCACGAGATTGCGCCACAAAGTTGTAATTTATTTTCAAGCCCGAAAAACACAGCCACAAAAGAGGATGCCAGACATTGAAATCGGGTTTTTCGCGTCTAAAAATCTATTGCGAACGTACACCAACTAGCAACTAACCAACAGTCTCGCATGTTATGCTACATATATGAAGCATTGTTTATTGTGGGCAGTTCAGAAAACCATGATTTTACTGTATTTGCCTTACACCGCTAAATATTACGCAGTATTAAGCTCTCGGGGCAGCATAACAAATCCCAATAATATATTCTTGGCAAAGCTCTTTCAAAACGGCCGCCACGGCGTCTTGCCACGACGACTACGCGATTTCATCTGCGAGCGGAAGCTTGTTGCGCTGCCAGTGCCACCCAACCGGAAGCTGTCCTGGCACTGTGTGACGAGTAGTCTGACACGGGGAGTTTCGCAACTTACCTAATCTAGAAACGTTGGCTGCAGTGTATCACCCTCTACCGGAAATATGTCCTGGCCGTCGCTACTCGAATATCTCGTACCAGACAGTGCATTAACAGTGACAAAATGATTGACCATGACCTCTGAGATTGGGGGTGCGCGGCGGATATCTCTCCGGCCGTCCTAACTGCACGGTGAGCGTGAGTTTTTTAATAAAATCTGGAGTATTTCATAGCCGCACCTCCTCGCGAATTCGGCGTCGGCGGTGCCATTGACACCACCACTGCGTATGCTAGCGTCTCGTGCCCAAGTTTTTTTTCCCATCTGACGTGCAGTAGGGCACGCTGCAGTGGGACATATTCCTGAAAAAAAATGAAAGAAACAAGACCTGATGTCATTTTTCTCTAAGAGGAAAAAACTACAATTGATATTTTGTCAATGGACAAAGTATCAATTGTATAAACCGTAACCTGTCAGCAACTTAATGAATAAATCGCTACTATTGAACCTAACATTCATTTCGATTTTCTCTCCGATTTTTTTTCTTTTCTATGCAGAATGCCAGCGATGCATGCACGCAAGGTAATCACGCAAACGCCGCAGCATGGGCGCGTTACGAAGAAATAACACCTGATGTTGGGGAATGTTAGAACGAACATCAAGATCTTTTGCTTCACTGATGCCCAGGAATTCCACATATTTCAGCAGTTAAGGAAGTGTCCCAGCAGGGGTCACCATTAACATATCTCGAAACGCTGTCCACCACTGAGTCGAAAATCGTGAACAAATGTGCCCGCGCGGTGCTTGCCCAGCCAGTGGCGAGGGAAACTTGTTGATTGATTGATATGTAGAGTTTAACGTCCCAAATTCACCATATGATTATGAGAGACGCCATGATGGAGGGCTCCGGAAATTATGACCACATGGGGTTCTTTAACGTGCACCGAAATCTGAGCACACGGGCCTACATTTTTTCCGCCTCCATCGGAAAGGCAGCCGCCGCACCCGGGACTCGATCTCGCAATCTGCGGGTCACCAGCCGAGTACCTAAGCCACTAGACCACCATGGCGGGGCAGAGAAACTTATTAAGACATTGTACTCTTCGTCGCTCTCACCCTCCCTTACGCCCTCCCGAGCGTTTTATCCTCTCGCTCAATACATTACGCCGTCGCCAATTTGGGGCACAGGCGGCCCAATAGCCTATTTTTACAGATGAAGTGGCCGTGCGCTCGTATTGATTGTACGTAATTTAAAGGCATCTGTGAAACTTAATAGCCTATTAGTTGAAATATTTCTTTCGTCATGGTAAGATGCGGGTCATTAGGAAAAGCTTTCAATTTTGGTAATTTATTCAGCTGTAATACTGTTACTTATAAAATAATTAGGGTGCAATGTGAGTGTAAGATTGCTGAAAAATAGTGTAGTTTTGCTGCAGTAGGTGTCAAACTGCAAAAGTACGCGATTGACAGCTGTTTTCATAAGACCGTCGCTAGAATCCTTCGCACCCTAGAATCGACTCCCACCCATAGCATTAATATAGCGTTTATTTTCAAGCGCTAGATTAATCGCCCTGTGTGTCTGAATTCACGTATATGTAAATAAATAAATTGAATCATTCACTTTGTCTTCTACGAGTGGTCACGAAGGCACGTCACTTATTCAGGGCTCTCGTTGATTGCATGGGTGAGTGATTTGAATTTGTTTACGAAGGATGATGCGGTTTTTGGAGCACACGGGTCCACTAACAGCGGTAATCATACTTCATAAACAAATTAAAATCACTCTCCCAAGAAAAACGAGAGCCCTTGGTGGCTGACATGGCTACGCGACCTCTCGTAGAAGACAGAAAGTGAATTACCTAATTGCAGTATTTATGCATAAGCTAATTCCGACACAAAGGACAATCAGTCTAGCGCTTGAAAATAAACGCAATCGATGCCATGGGCGTGAGGCGGTGCATGTTACTATTGCTAACATACAGAATTTTTTTCTGTTTTTATGAGTTTATAGCTCTTGTTTTATTTATTTCTTAAAGATTCTCTATTTATGTATTTTGAGTATTAGCATAGCCAATGTTTTTGTAAGGCTGGAGCTGGTTGTATATATGTATCTTTTTGGTGTGTACGGCTAGACGCCGTGGGCCAACCACCGAGTGACCGAACTACTCAAACCATGCGTGTGATGCGAAGAAGCGGTAATTCTTTACTTTTCCCCTTTTTCTTTGTCCGTTTCGTCAGGCGGCGATTTCATCTACCTGTCGTAACAACGCACGGTCAAATGCCCGCTTCCGGCAAATCTCTTTTTGTTTTTTTCCTTTTTTTTTCTTCTCCTCGACGGAAAATCCAGCAAAGAATAACCACTGCCGCTTCCCTGGCTAAATCGTTCTATGTGACTCTTTTCTTAATTTTTTGTGGCACTCGACCTGGTTCGGCGGCCCTTTGCTACGAGATGTGCCATTTCATTTACGTCCTCCGAAGAACGCTCGACCACTAGGCGAAACTCTTAAGAGAAAATAAATGATTTTGTTTCGTTTGTTAAATTACTTGTGACGCTTATAATATTGACACGAGCAGGTAGTAGGTTTCTGGCTGCTGCGTGGATAGTGTCATCATTACTTGTGCGTGTCGAAGGATTTGGTCGGCAGAAAGACGACGACGAGCTCGCGCTGCTCGATCGAAGCTGTTCCGATGTTTGCTACACTGTTACTTGCACTGATTTTTATTACCGTGACAAACTGGCGGAGGTGCTGGGTATTCGTGACTGAAATTTGTTAGTAGAGTTTTTCACAGGCTCTTGTGTCAATTATATGAGACCACGGGCGACGCTTACTTGACGAGACAAGAGCACGGGCACATTGCCTTCCACAACTCCGAGAGCCATTCGGTTGATGTCAAACAGCACGTTAACCAGAACACTGGAACGGGGCGGTACTGTCACTGAATCGTCTTATACATGCAATGCCATCATACGCGATTCACGATCCTGAGAATGTTGATTACGCGAAAGTGTCACCAGCAATTCTCGGAGATTTTTAACAGACCCACATTTTCGAAGGAAGTCCAACCCCAAGATGACCTGCCTGGAGCACTCCCGCAGTACGACGAAAGTCCCGATGAAAGTCGAAGCGCCAATATGTACTCGGGCAGTGCACCTCCCAACCGGCGTCACTAGATGACTACCCACGGTATGGAGCTGCGGACCGTTCCATGGCGTCACCACTTTTCGGAAAGCAGCCGCGAAGTCACCGCTCATAACGGAGTAATCGGCGCCAGTCTCCACGAGTGCGGTGGCCGACTGATTGTCGATGATTATAAAAATATCGGTGGAAATTGCTGCGTCACGTTCAGAAAATTTTGTAACAGAAATGTCGGCGTCGTCAACATGTCGTGGCAGAGGATGTTTGTCAGTTCTGTCAACAGCGGCCCAGCGCCAGAGACCACTGGCCCCAGTTTTCCTGGCGTGTGCCAGGATTTTCGGACCTGTTTTGTACAACAGAGAACGTGGCGTAACAACTGGGTGAGCCAAGGCACCAATGAGAAGGTGAGCGTGGCCGGTGGCTTTGTGCAGGAGGAAACGGCTGCTGCCCTGCTAGGTATTGCTGAATCTCGCGAGGACGCTCCCCGTTGCTGGGTCGACGTGCGTTAGGATGAAACCCCTGAAGGCCCATCCTGCGATACGCTGGCGGTGCAGATGGCCCGCTGCACCGCAGTGGTAGAAAAGAGGCCTGCTGTCAGAGGTGTGCCATACGTCAGATTCACGGGTGACTTCACGTGGAACGTCATACTGGAAAGTGCTCTCGTAGTTATTTGCAGGTGCGAATTGACGGGGCGATGATGAGAAAGTAGAGGATAGACAGCGTCCGGTAGAAGGTTTAGGACTCCTCAATGCTTCGGTGTAAGACAGAGCATGACGACGTGTCCGAGGAATCGGACACGTCGTCAGCTCCAACGGCCTTCGGCCAGATCCTGAAAAGACAGCTGTCATCGCGAAGTTCCCGACACCCAAAGACAAGAAGTCAGAACGTCGCTTCCTGGGTTTATGCTCGTACTATCGGCGATTTGTGGAAAATTTTTCGAACATTGCTCAACCACTTACTAATCTAACAAAAAACGAGGTGCCCTTTATGTGGGAAAGTGAACAACAGGAAGCACTTGATGAGTTAAGAACACGCCTGCAAGCCTCTCCCATCCTCGCCCACTTCGATGAGACTGCCGAAACTGAAGTTCACACTGATGCGAGTAACGTCGGCCTCGGAGCTAATCTAGTCTAGCGGCAAAACGGCCAAGAAAAAGTGCAGCGTATGCCAGCCGCAAGCTTTCGAAAGCTGAGACAAAATATTCTGCAACCGAAAAAGAGTGTCTCGCGGTCATCTGGGCCATAAGTAAATTTCGGCCGTACCTCTACGGTATACCATTCCGAGCAGTCAGTGACCACCATTGCCTGTGTTGGCTGGCGAATCTTAAGGATCTCTCTGGCCGACTTGCAAGATGGAGCCTTAGGCCACAAGAGTACGATGTTACTGTGGTATACAAATCTGGGAAAAAGCGCAGCGATGCCGACTGCCTGTCACGCGCACCAGTGGAGACGAGTGAGCCGGAGGAAAAAGATTTCCCGTTTCTAGGCGTCGTCCAGGCATCAGAAACCGCTCAACAACAACTAAACGACCCCGATTTGCTGCTGCTTATGCAGCAATTCCAAGGACTCAACGTTAAAGTCCCGCGCACTTTATTTAGAGGGCTCCCTTCGTTCTGTCTTCGAGAAGGGGTCCTTTACAAGAGGAACTTCAAGCCTCAAGGTGACAAGTTTTCTGCACTTTACGAAACGAGGTTCTGCATGCATGTCATGATGAGCCAACATCTGGACACGTCGGTGTCAGCCGTACCTTCGCCAGAATTCACCTAAAATACTACTGGCCAAAACTGTTATCATCAGTTCAGCGCTATGTGAAAACTTGACGTGAATGTCATAGACGCAAAACTCTATCCGTGAAACCTGCAGACCTCCTCCAGCCAATAGAACCACCGCATGCCCCATTCCAACAAGTCGGTATGGATCGCCTAGGCCCGTTTCCGACATCAACTGCACGCAAGAAGTGGATAGTCGTAGCCACGGACTATCTCACTTGTTACGCTGAGACTGACTCGCTGTACACTGCAACAGCTCTTGACGTTGCCAAGTTCTTCATCAACAACATAGTCCTCAGAAATGGTGCACCCAGCGTCGTAATTACAGATCGTGGCCCAGCTTTTACTGCAGACCTAATGAAATGTCTGATGCGAATGACCCATATAGGCCAGAGAAGAACTACGGCTTACCATCCTCAAATAAATGACCTAACGGAGCGCCTGAACAGAACTCTGACTGATATGCTTTCAATGTATGTCGACGTCGAACATAAACTGTGGGATGAAATATTGCCCTACATCACGTTCGCATATAATACAGCCGTTCAAGAAACAACGCGAGTGACACCATTTGAACTTGTATTCGGCCGAACAGTCAACACTCCACTGGATGCCATGTTACCACTGAATGATGAAAGCAGCAATCCACCTGGCCTAGACGACTTGCAAAGAGCCGAGGAAGCACGACAGATGGCAAAATACAGAATACGCCGCCAACAGCGTATCAACTTCTATCGGTACAATCAGCGTCGTACCGAAGCGCATTTTCAACCAGGTGACAAAGTATGAATATGGACCCCAGTGCGTCACCGTGGACTTTCTGAAAAAACGTTTTAGCCGCTACTTCGGCCTTACGAAGTACTCCATCGTGTAAGCGATGTAACTTACCAAGTCAGATCCGCTATACACGGGAGCTCAAAACGCCGCAACGCTACAGAGGTTGTACATGTAGTCCGGATGAAGCCTTACTATGAAAGATCACCGGAAGACAAGTGACGCCTACCACGAATATATTCATTGCCTGACGCATCGGGACGATGCGCATGAGGAGAGGAATTATGCAGCGACATAGTGCCTGCATTCAAATAACGCGCCCATCACCGCGCGCACAGGGACATAAATGCGCGCCGTCTAGTGTTGCGCAGAGACGATGATGATAGCACGAGAAACCAGCTGGCCCCTGCTGATGTGCGCCACGCACTTGGGACTCTGCTTGAAGAAGTAGAAGGATACATCTTTGGTGTTCTGCTGTAACGTGCTACTGCGTCGCTCCCTGCTCAGATATACTCCTTTTCCGGTATTCGGCTTTTCTTTCTATATATTTTTTCAGCCCAAAATTACGTTGTCTTGGAAAAACCATAAAACATTTAGTTAAGATCTTGCCGCCCGGTTTTTGGCCGATCCCCTTTGTGGGTGTGCGCCAGAGTATCAAGGATCATCATCATCATCATCATCATCATCATCATCATCATCATCATCATCAACGTGCTTCGACCATAGTCCCTTTGAGTTGTGGGCGCAGGTTCGTCCTTTAATAAATACGTTTTTTTACACCCCGAGTCCTTCAACATCGTTTCAATATACTGCCTAGTGTGCTGAGCGTGGTCTAGGAGATGGCCCTGCAGCTGATGACTGCGGGCGGCGTCCGCATGGTGCGCTGCTGTGCGAGTGGGTGCATTTGCGTTCAATCCTTGCGCCCCGCAAGCACTGGGAAGCTTTCAGGAGGTGGACAGATGGACAGACGGACGGACGGACGGATAGACAGACGGACGAACAGGCAGACGGATGGATGGACAGACGGGCGGACAGATAGGCTGACAGACAGACGGACGGACGGATGGACGAACAGACGGACGGACCAGCAGGCAGGCAGACAGACAGACGGACCAGCAGACAGACAGACAGACATACATACAGACAGACAGACAGACAGATAGATAGATAGATAGAGAGATAGATGGACAGACAGACAGACGAACGGACGGATGGATGGACAGATAGACAAACTGACGGACACACACATACACACATATATATATATATATATATATATATATATATATAAATACAGATAGATAGGTGCTCAAAGTGGTTGCACTACGCAAAGAGATTAATTTTAAAAACCATTGACAGTATAGCCACCAGAGTTATTTTTCAAAATGCGCTTTGTTCTTGAAAGCAAAAATTATCACAGAAGACCCAAAAACTTTTACTTTTTAGCCTGCATTCCATTAGGATTCAAGTGAAAACAAAGAATGATAACATGCCAATGAACAATCTGACACTCGCCGCATATGATACTCAAAACGTGTTTGGAAAAGGAGTCCAACGTTGAAATGGGAGAAAAACTGTGTGAAATAAATTCGAAAGGGTATTATCACTATTTTTAGATAACTATTGATATTTGAATTTATGCCTAAACGGCGATTTTGTTCCTGACACTGTTCACCCTAATCCGTAAAAGATAGTTCGATGGAGTCATTCTCAGAATGCTTTTCTCACACGACAGCCTTCGGATTCAGCCTTCTGTCTGCCCTCTTGATCCTACTTTTTCATTCAGGAAACCGTGCTGGATCCGTTAGTGCGGAGAACAAGACACATTTTCCTTGTTTGACCGATTACTTCTTTGACACAGTGGCATAATACACGTCCTTTCTTTGCATTTCCGCTTAGCTTTTAACTTCTCAGGGTTTTGCAGCGTACATATGGTGCCGTCGAACTTCACAGTAAATCAGATGGCAGCTCTCACACATTGACTTTAAGCGTGGCGAGGCTCCGGCAGCCACAGGACGAGAGGAATTCCGCGCGTTCGTGCACCCTCTCGACACGCAGCGCCGCTTGTAGCGTCTGAGTGCACACATCCTATGTGGGGCCACCCTCTCTCGTACGGAGTGCATGCTCAGCACACTAGCCAGTATATTTCTAGACACAGTATATCTCTATACTTCTAGGTGGGAAAAAACTTGCCCGAGAAGAAAAAGTCGTGATGTGAAAATATTTTAAGAAAAGATGTTTGCAAGGAGCACTTACTATTTTTTAAAGGATTATGTGTCGCTATGAATTGACGTTTTTATAAGTTCAACAGGCACCTTGTTACATCAGGTGGGAAGCATTCAGCATTCAAAGCTGCGTGAATATCCCGCTCATCTCAAATTAGTTCAGCTAGATATTGGTCCGTCGCCATGAAAAAATCCGTAGCAAAGGCTTGATTACAACTAAACGTCAACCCGTGGATACTTAGGGCCTGTAGACGCACTGTCGACAAAGCCACATTCCACGTGTCAGGACGCCTTCCGCACGCAAGCGGAAGAACGCATGTACAGCCCCTAATTAAGTCCCCAGATTGCTCTTTTTTTCCTAAGTACTGACGACAGCTTCCTCTCTCAACCCTCTGACACACGCAACCAGTGCTTGACATCATGTTCTTCATAGCATGGCGATTTTAACGCTACAAAAAACGTACACATGTGAGCGACAGAGAACAGACAGACACTACTATCAACGTATTTATTGCAAAGGTAGCAATGAAATATAGCATAAAGGTGCGCAGACGCAGTGAACACATATCACGGCGACCCCACTTATTAGGCTACGGGTGTGTATGGGGTATAAAAAAACGTAATTTATTTTTCGGTTGTCACCTTCTTAGGTTTTTGTCTTTTGCCAGCTGCACCAGCCGCCAAACAAGTCTAACGTGACGGCATCAGTGCGCTTGGTTCGCAAAGCTATGATGCGGCGCAGTTAATTGTTAGCAAAGCATCGTCTCAACCGCGATCGTAGAATTTAGAAACATGTCATAAATAAAACAGATATTGAAAGACTTCCGTCGGAGTGACAATCAAACCAAGGATTTCTGGCAAGCAGGTGTTCTACCACACAGCCACAAAATTTCTTGAAACTGCTTTCGAAAAAAGGAAACCGTATACTTAATCAGAGCGGATCGATTATACGATTCAGAGTGAATTGGGCAGCCGACGTTGGTTTGACTGACTAACCGTGTATTCTACACATCACAGGAACAAAAGCCACAAGCATCAGATTGCCTGGCTCGTCATTCTGCGGCAACGCAGAATCATCAAGCGGACTACGCGCAGGCGCATCTGTGCCTCTGTTCCAGCAAGTGCCGACTGCTTCGTATCACGAGGCGTCAACAGTGACACTGCAGACCGTTGGGCACGCCCCCATCGGCTATAGAAAGAGGCAACCCCGCACAGACATCATTCAGAGTGGATCGGGCAGCCGACGTTGGTTGGACTGACTGACCGTGTATTCTACACTTCGCAGGTAGGAGTCTGGTCATTTGTGTAACTTAGCATAAATCCTATGCGCTCACGGCTACGAATCCACCCTGAACTTGCATTTTTTTATGATCCTGTCATTTTGTTGTTGCTATTTGTGAATAAAGCGTGAGCCGAAAAAGAAAAATGAAGCCCTAACGGATTGCGCCAATGCCTTAGTTGAAAAACCACCAAGTACTGTAAAGGAAATAGGGAAGGCAATGCAGGAGATGAACACGAAATTTCTTGACGTTCTCTCTGCTATCAAAACAGACGTGAACAATAGTGATTCATTGTACAATGCTATCAAGGCAGAATTATTATCCATCACGGCATCTTTAAGCTTCGCTAGTGACAGCTTTGACGAACTAAAGACTGAAATAAAGTCGCTGCGTAAGGAACTGAATGAGGCGAGAAATGGAAGCATCGATTGTCAGAAAGAAAACATGGAAATTAAAAAAAGATTTAAGAGATAAAAGAAAACGGTTGAGAGATCTACAGCAATACTCGAGGCGGAAATACGTTGAACTGAAAGGCATTCCATAAGTTGAGAAGGAAAACGTAATGGAGATTGTGGAAAAAATTGCCGAGTGTTTGCGTGTTGAGGTCAGCGCCCAAGATATTGATGTTGTTCACCGAGTGCTGACGAAGGCAAACAATGTTCCAAATATTGTCGTTAAGTTCTTGTCTCGCTTCAAACGTGATCTAATAGCAAAGTCAGCAAGAAAGAACAGGCTTAACACGTCAACTCTTGGTTTCAGTACAAATCAACCTGTGTTCGTGAACGAACATGTGTGTCTTAAAAATAAGGTTATATTAGGTAACGCTATACAGAGAAAGAAAGATAAGAACTGGAGATTTGTCGGGGTTTCCGAAGGAAAAATTCTTGCTAGGAAGTCTCAGAACTCGAAGGTAGTTCACGTTACATGCGAGGATGATCTCGCGAAACTAGTGTAGCTGCTCTTCTTGATCACTTGCCACAAGAATTTTCAGAGAAATGGCTGTCACGATAGCTCAAGTAGATCAGCTCATAGATAAGACATACACTAACATATTCCACTGCAATATCCGCAGTATAAAGAAAAATCTAAATTTGCTTCTTGCTTTCTTATGTAAACATACAAACCACTTTGATGTGCTTGCAACTACAGAAACATGGTTGAAAAAGGAGAGAATGTCAACATTCCTAGATACAAAACCATATCACATCAGCGAGACTCATGTTCACGTGGTGGTGGAGTGGCGCTTTTTGTAAAAAAAGGCCGCTCATATACAGTTATATCCTTCTTAAACCAGAGCTCTCCTGATCTAGAAGCACTTTTTATCAGAATCCACTGTTTTGGCATACTTGGCGTGGTTTACCGTCCACCTAATTCCAATGCAGCGCATTTCCTCAATAGGATGAAAGAAATTCTTTTCTGTCTTTCAACTATGTACCAGAACCGAGCAGTCATCGTTGGGGATATGAACATAGACACCGCAAACACTAGTTATACTCATTACACAGAATTAGTTCATTCAATTTTCGTATTCTCATACATACCCCTACGAGAGTAACCAGTACGTCGGCAACAACGATTGATCACATCTTGACTAACGTATCATCGAGTGTGAATGCTGGTGTTTATAATGAACCGATAGCAGATCACCTTTCTACCTTTGTTTACATAAGGAAAGCTCCAAACAAGAATGCACAATTTTTGAGCAATACAAGCAAAATCAATTACAACTTATTACGGAATCACATTCTCTCCATCGAATATCGGATTTGAAATATTGTATGACGATGACGCCAACATTGAGTTAGAAAACATAACAAAAGCCCTTCGCCATGCCATTGAATGCAGTCGTTCAAATGTGTCCGGACGCTCATATAACACTAACCATCTCCTTGAATGACAACAGAGATCCTTGCATTGCTGAAGAAGAAAGACTTCTGGTACCACAAGTGGAGACAGCACAAAGAAAATAAATAATATTTAGGTCAATTCAAGTTGTTAAGAAACCAATACGTGAATCTAATGAGGCAACAAAAAAAGGTCTATTATTCTCGACTCATTTTCCAAGCACAAGGCGATTCAAAGAAAACATGGCAAATTGTAAAAGAAGTTGTCGGTAAAGAACCAACACAGCGTGTATCACCTGATGTAGTTGATGCGCGTATACTTGATAAATTTAATCTATTATTTACTGAAATCGGCTCTACCTAAGCCGCAAAATTTTCTAGTAGAGAAATGGAATGTTTTTCAACCTCCTTAACAAATACGTTTGCTCTTCACTACATCAGTGAGGATGAAATTCATGACACCGTTGCCAATATAAGCACGAAAAAAGGCAGTGGAATGGTATTACTGCTTGCTTAGTGAAAGATAACATTGATATTTTGAAATCCATCTGGTGCCACGTATTTTGCCCTGCCGCGGTGGTCTAGTGGCTAAGGTACTCGGCTGCTGACCCGCAGGGCGCGGGTTCGAATCCCGGCTGCGGCGGCTGCATTTCCGATGGAGGCGGAAACGTTGTAGGCCCGTGTGCTCAGATTTGGGTGCACGTTAAAGAACCCCAGGTGGTCTAAATTTCCGGAGCCCTCCACTACGGCGTCTCTCATAATCATAGAGTAGTTTTGGGACGTTAAACCCCACACATCAATCAATGGTGCCACGTATTTAACCATTGCTTGCGTACGTCGATGTACCCATCTTGTTTGAAAAACGCCAAAGTTATGCCGGTATATAAAGAGGGCGATCGCTCAGATCCTTCAAGCTATCGGCCCATATCTGTGTTAAGCATAACAAACGCCATATTCGAAAAGATTCTTCAAAAACGAATGCGCCTATTCTTAGAAAAATATAATGCTTTTTGCCTGGAGCAGCATGAATTTAGATCACACCATTCCACATCAACAGTTGTGTTATCGTTATCACAGAAGATTAACAAGGCACTGCACAACAACCTTCTTGTGGCAGTTGTCTTCGTTGATTTAAAAAGGCATTCGATACCGTCGACCATAATATTCTGTTCATGAAAGTAAAACACTATGGATTCCACGGCAAAGTTTTTAGCCTCCTTTCTAACTACATTGATGGACGTCATCAAATGGTCAACATGCAAGATCTTAAGTTGTCATTATTAAACATAAAGACAGGGGTACCTCAGGGGTCGGTCCTGGGGCCACTGTTATTCTCACTATATGTAAATGATTTGCCATGTGTACTCGAATCGGCCGAGATGCGAATGTACGCTGATGACACAACTTTAATAGTTACCGCCGATAACATAGCCAATCTAGAATGTAGAGCTAATGAAGAACTAGAAAATATTTTTAAGTAGTTTACAGTGAACAAATCAACACTAAATGCAAAGAAAACCAAACACACCATTTTTCACTCCCGTTACCAAAATGTAAACTGTGATACATTTTGGCTTACAATGAACAACTTCCAACTTGAGCATGTAAAAGAGTTTAAATATCTAGGTGTAGTGTTTGACAGCCAATTACACTGGAAAAAACAAAGTAACTCTGTTTGTACTAAGCTAGCATCTGGCTACAGTATGCTACTGGCTGCTAGAAATTATTTTAGCAGAAATATTCTCAGAGTCCTTTATTTTTCGTTTCTTCATAGTCATCTATCATACTGCTTAGACTCATGGGGATGGACCTTTAAAACTTATCTTGATCCTATCGGAATATTACAAAAGCGTGCACTTAGAATATTAGATTATGTGGCATATAATGAGCCCAGTGCGTATTTGTTTTACAAGTTGGATATTCTACCTTTTGATTACTTACTGCAGCATAAAACCCCAGTCACCATCAATAACGTTACTGCACACAATGTACCTTTCGATCTATCTATCTTTTCTTCTTCGTCCCGCGTCACTAGATGAATGACGTTGCGGAATTTTAATCTTCCACCTACTAAAAACGTGTATGGTGAACGCTTACTACAGTTCGTAGGAGCTAAAGTGTGGAATAACATACCACTTCAGATTAAAGATTCCAAGGCTTTCTCGAGTGCACTCAAAAACTATTTGCTACGTGTAGATCAATAGTAATGACCATGTACTAAGCCTTACACATAGTTTGATGTTTTGTCTGTTCTTGATTATTTCATTATTTATGAACAAAGTGCAACAATTTGTTCTATATACATTTCTGAGCATTTACTTCAACTCAAATTCCAATGATATCTTCTTGTATTTTTGTTCGTTTTTTGAACAATTAACGTTCTTGATGTTATGATTTTTTATATACAAATAGTATTCTGCTTGTATACTTTCTCCTGTTAGACCCCCTACTGGCCTCTGGCTATGGGTCTAATCAGTGTTGTGAATTTCTTGAAGTGTAGTCATAACAACCTCAATAAAATATTGAAAAATGTGTAGCGCACTAATGTGGATTATAGAATTTGACCAGCAATGAGAATGACACACCAAGCGTGAGATGATTGCAGCTGTTCTTGTTAATTTTCCCCCTTTATATCAACCGCCGGTTTAATGGCCAATTGATGTAATGGGCATTAGCCAAATATAAAGATTCAAGCAAGTAAGAAAATCCTGCCAGCATAAGTAGCTTCTGACGACCACATAGCACCGACATTTGTCTGACTGTTTTCACAATTGTGATTTGGTAGAAGGACACTTCTTAACGCCTCTAATGCTGTCTCGCAAAAGCGTTGACTAGCGATGGGTGTATTATCAAGTTTTCAGACCTATTGAAGCATCAGCAAAGTGATAAGCTGCGTCGGTCGCGTGTTACCTTAAAGACGCGTAGTGGGCCTTTCACTATTTCAAGAAATGAAAAATTGTGGTGTGCACCTAAGTCTTAAGTGGACATTCTAGAATAGTTTGAAACGCCATGTTACGGACACAGTCGTTCGTTTGCTCACAGCATGGTTGAGGCACGCACCGAGAACATAAGCCAGGCTAGCAGTTGAGAAGGCGATATGCATGGGGCCTGATTACGCTACCGCGTTCTTCCCTGGAAAGCGAAGCTCAAGCATCCAAAGTTTTTGCTTTTTCCTTGCTGGACTTTTTGGGAGCACATCAAATTTATGATGTTTGATGTTTTGTGGCGCAAGGGCCATTTCATGGCAAAAAAGTGCCAGTTCATGGTACCAGAGATATGGACAATGGTTGTGAAAAGCGGTTGTATAAAGACCTTAAAATTCATCGCGCTAAGGTGGGTAAAAACATAGAAGTAATGAAATCATGACCATGCCATGAAAAGTGTGTGGTGTTAATCAATGACAAAAGTTTGTGATAATAAAAATGATGATGAGCATTAGCACACGTGCCTCACTCGTTCACACCCTTGGGTTCAAGGGCCGTGAAGCAAGTGCTTTGTTCAGTGAAGCCACCGAAGCGGAGACCACTCTGAAGAGGTCGTGCTACGGAATGCCCGGGAATATGATATGAAAAGTACGAACCTCTCTTAAAAAAGGTAACAATAACTTATGTGTAAAAAGTGGTTCCCTACAGACGAACATCGCAAGGTGGATTGGTATCTGCGGTCAGTAGGGTAATGGAAAGCATTGTCTTCTTAGCGTGTCTAACTCTTTAGACTAGATCAGAATGTGAAGTACCATGAGCGCTTCTCCACATCTTTCACACGAATTTAAATTGCCACCAGACAAACGAAATGAATGTGTAGTGTATGTATGTCCTGTTCTTAACCTCGTAAGTATTACTTCTGTGTGGCGTGATCTTGATACCGGTGGTCAATGACCAAGTTGCGGCTTGATGACATGCAATTTATTACCTTTGTGTTTGTCCCATGGGCTCTGCCAATAACCCCTGAGCTCTCGCTTTAAAGTCAAGTGCAGGATTCGGTATCGATGTATTGCTAGCCGTTTTGTTGGCGGATCCAGCTAGTTGGTCCACCAGAACGGTGCCTTGTATTTCGCGGTGTCCTGGCACCGAGCAGACTACAACATGCCTCTTGAATGAGTACACAGTGCATAGGATTGAGTAAAGCGAGACAAGGACAAAGTTTTTGTGCTTTTTAGGTGCTTTCAGAGCTTTTACTACGCATAGGAAACATGTATATATTATTGCCTTCTGTAGATTTATTCGTTTAATGTGTTTCACAGCCGCAAGCATTGAATAAGCTTCGTCGGTGAAAATGCTTGTATCAGAGTGCAGAACGCCGGCTTCCGAAAAGGATGGGCCGCCGGCTGCGTACGAGACAGAAGTGTTAGACTTTGAAGCATCCGTAAAAAACTCAGGACATGCGTATTCATGTAGTGGTTCAAAGAAGTATGTCTGAATATGTGCAATTGGTGCATGCTTCGTAACCTCCAAGAAAGACACGTCGCAATCCATCGCAATCCAATCGCAAGAAAGACAAGTCGCCTGCCACTGCCACGGTGGCAGGCATACTACGGGAACCATCAAGTGGTGTTCGAGTGGCACACCGGTTTCCTTCACTAGGCCCCTTACACGGAGCGAGTAAGGCTGTCTCATAGAAGGCCGTTTCTCAAACACAGCAAGGCTTGATATGTCAATTATTGTGGAATGTGATAGGTGATTCTTGTCTGTGTTTTTACATTAAGATAATATTTTAAAGACATGTAACATCTCTGTAGATGGAGCAACCATTCGTTCAATTCCACATACAGGCTTTCCATGGGGCTAATGTGAAAAGCACCCGCAGAGAGCCGGTGCCTAGATTATGAACAGAATCAAGCATTTTAAGGGCAGCAGGTGTCGCAGACTGTTATGCTATTGCCCCATAGTCTAAACGGGTACGTATGAGGCTCTTATATAGATCCATTAAACAATTCTTGTCACTTCGGCATGCAGTACAAGACAGAACTTTTAGAACAATTCTGGCTTTTATGCACTTGTTTTTGAATACTTGATGTGTGGTATGAAGCTTAGCTTAGTGTCCAATATTAGGCCTAAGAATTTTTGTTCAGTATTAACAGCAAGACCTCGCCCATGCAGTTGAATATCAGATCGTGATGAAGGCCTCTCTTACTGGAAAACAAGATACACGTGCTTTTCTGTGAATTCAGCCGGAATCCGTTTTCTTCTACCCTATCAGAGGCTTTGTTCAGACAGAGCTGAACCTGTCACTCACACATGGCCAGATTACAAGACTTGAAACCGAACTGGACGTCGTCGACATATGTGGAGTAAACGACATTTCGAGGGATAGACAAGCGCAAAGAATTCATTTTTATAATAAAAAGGCTGCAGCTAAGTACACCACTTTGCGGCACTCCTGTTTCTTGGACATATGTTTGCGAAAGAACGCTGCCCACTCGGACACGAAATGTCCGATTTGACAAGTAAATTTTGATTATGGTAAACTTTCTTCCGCGCACGCCAAGATGGGACAGGTCTCTTGATATTCCAAAGTGCCATGTTGTATTGTAAGCCTTTCCTACATCGAGGAGCACAGAGAGAAAATATTGTTTAGGTACAAAAGCGTCTCTGATCTGTGCCTCGATACGAACAAGGTGGTCTCTGGTGGATCTACTCTGTAGAATCCTGAACTGAAATGGGTCGAGTAAATCGTTTGTTTCAATGAAATGTACAAGTCGGCAATTTATCATTTTTTTGAAGACTTTGTCCAAGCAGCCTGTAAATTGTTCGTTTCAAAGAAATGCACACGGTGGACTGTGTACACGGTGGACCAGTTTCCAGCATGTTGCCTTACAAGCGTTTCGCCTACCTTGTGCAGGTTTTTCTGCTTGGTCTTACCCATTCATCGGAACGAACCACTGCTTCATCGGCTACCGACACGTGCCTCTACTACCCGGATGCACCAACGTTATCCAGTTCGGCTTCCCCTCCTCCATCGGCCCTGCACAACACCCCAGCTGATGCACACGTGACATCGACAAGCCAGCCTTTAAAAGAACGGTTTCAGGCGTTATTCTTCAGTGTGCACGGTGGACCAGTTTCCAGCATGTTGCCTTACAAGTCTTTTGCCTAGCTTGTGCAGGTTGGTGATTATTATTTCTATATCAAAAGTGACTGTCGTGGTCTTCCGGTTCTGCCGTGCCCATGGAAGTGCCTTCACATTGCCTACGATATATATTGGTTGTGCAAGCTACTTGTGTGCAGTGATGTTGTGATGAATCCCGGACCCTCTTCGGATGTATCCGACAGTCTGTCCGCGAAAGATAATAGTCATGAAATGTTCAAGCAAATTTTGGAGTGCAGAAGGTGTTGAATTCCGAAGTGGCTGGTTTACGAACTCAGCAGGATGGCATGCAGAAATTACTTGCGGACTTGTCTGTGCGAATCTATCAACTAGAAAAAAAGGTAGACAAGGTGAATAGTGTTGAAAGAAAGGTTGACTTTCGTCAAGAAAAAAATTACTGGCTAGGAAAACAGAAAAAAGGCGTTCAAATCTTACTGTTTCTGGCATCAAGGAAAATTCCTCGGAAACCACCGAAACTTTAGGGAAGGACGTTTTAACTGATCTTTTTGCCAATAAACTTCCAGTACCATGTCGTTCTGTTGGT
Organism: Rhipicephalus annulatus; assembly: GCA_013436015.1. Classification (NCBI taxonomy): domain Eukaryota; kingdom Metazoa; phylum Arthropoda; class Arachnida; order Ixodida; family Ixodidae; genus Rhipicephalus; species Rhipicephalus annulatus. The sequence continues at coordinate 165,368 of WOVY01009597.1, forward strand.
CGAATTCATAGAATAGAAAAGCCGGGCAGCCAATCCAGTTATTGTGTTTTTTCAGGACTACAACGAGAAAGAAAAAAATCTTAAAAAACGCGCACAAGGTTCTGACGTTTCAATACATAACGACTATTCGAAAGAGTCTCTCAGAAAAAGAAAGCTTTTGTGGGAGAACGCGAAGTCTGAAAAAGGTCAGGGCAAGAAAGTAATCCTCAGTTACGACAAAATTCATGTAGACCGAGATACGTACAAATTGGATGATGCAAAGAATGCTAGGGTTAGAATCACCAGCCAAAAAAACTGCCCACCCAGTGCCTGACTCATGACTGCTGTTGATAAAGAACTACGTAATTTGAACTTGAACGCTCGTAGTATTGTCAACAATACTTGTCAACAATAAAATCTTTTCTATTACGTCAGATTAAAGTACACGAAAGTGTCATTATATAAAGTTGTTTTTGGGGACGATCATTCGCCGTTCTTGCAGTTTATCGCACACCCGATTCACCGCCCGATTTCTTTCAGTTACTTTACGATTACATGAACACTAGCAGGCATGATAAGGCAATACTAACAGGCGATTTCAACTTGCCAGGAATAGGTTGGCGCTCCCCTTTTCTGAACACAAAAAACTATGAGCATGCTCGTACCTCTTTGATATTATGATGAGCCAAAACATGCATCAAATTGTTACCCAACCGACACGGGTGCATGGTGCAAGTGCATTTCCGATGGAGGCGGAAATGTTGTAGGCCCGTGTGCTCAGATTTGGGTGCACGTTAAAGAACCCCAGGTGGTCTAAATTTCCGGAGCCCTCCACTACGGCGTCTCTCATAATCAAATAGTGGTTTTGGGACGTTAAACCCCACATATCAATCAATGGTGCAAGTGCATCCTCGCTTGACCTGGTTTTTAGAACGAGATCGATTGAACTTTTTTCGTATTGGTCGACCCTGGCCTTTCGGATCACGACATGGTTTATTTTTCTTGTCCCGTGCAGGCTGTTTGCACTACGCACCAGGCTAAATCAATCACTGTGAAAGACTTTTCGCGTGCAAATGACGAGAGTGTTCTGAACCACCTCGATCTTTCCCTCAGCAGCTTTCAAGGAACTGACCCTGAAGTATTGTGGAACAAGTTCAAAGAAATATGCCTGCATTGTCTAGATAATTTAATTCCTAGCAAATTAAAAACGCGCAAATCAAATCCTTAGATCACGCGAAAAGTCTTGCATATGAAAAGGAAACTAAAGCGGCTTAAACGCAAGGGTGTTCCACGGAATATTGTTCTTTCTGTCCAGGACACACTAAACGAGGCTGTGAGGATAGCTAAGTTTAGAAACCTTCAGAATACTCTACCCAACTTTATTACGTCTGCCTCAAAAAATTTTTGGAACTTTCTGAGCAAAAGATCGATTGTGTTGAGCAAATAACGCATGAAGGAGAAACTATTGTCGACAAGAAAACTATTGCCAATCATTTCAATTTGTACTTCCATAACGTTTTTTCAGCCTCTAATGAGCCACTGCACCAATTTTATTGAAGTAATGACGACGTTCCAGATATTTTATCTTTACCCGGTATAATTTCATTGCTCCCGAATTTGAAAACTAAAACTTCAACCAGTCCTGATAGTATTCTTAACACTTTTTTACGACAATATGCCGAGATGCTATCAGAATTTCTTATACTCATTTCCACCCGTTCCGGCCGCTTGCCTCATGACTGGAGAGTGGGACGCATTGGTCCAGTGCACATAAAGGGTGACAAAGATTTGGTGCTAAACTCTCGTCCAATTTCTATAACGTCTTCCTCTTTTAAAGTGCTTGAACATTTCATAGCTAAATTTATTATAACGTTTCTTAATGAAAATAACATACTTTCGGATGTTCAGTATGGTTTCAGAAAAGGGTTTTCCAGAGAAACGCAGTTGATCTCTGTTGTGCACAGTTTTTCACAAATTTTAGATAAGGCAGTTCCAGTCGATGTCACCTTTTGTATTTCACGAACGCATTCGATCTTGTTCCTCATGATAAGCTTATCCAAAAACTGGAATTTATTGGCCTTCCAGAATTTATAATTTCCTGAATTTTTTCGAATTTGTCTGACCGCGTTCAGTTTGTAAGCATTGCCAGTAATTGCTCTGACCCGCTCCCTGTAACTTCTTGGGTTCCCCAAGGGAGTTTTCTTGGGCCTTTAATATTTTTAATTTAAAATAATGACATTGTTGATACTGTTTCCTCGCCGGTTCAGATCAGACCGTTTGCTGATTATTGTGTGCTGTTTAATGAAATAAATTCCTATGGAGACCAGGTCTTGCTAAACACTAACCTCCAGAATATCTTTGCATAGTGCGAGCAATGGAAGATGAGGTTAAACACAGGCAAAACCGTCTTCATGCGAGTAACCAACAAAAAAAATATTTTGCCATTTACATATCAATCCGGTACCCAGGCTCAGGTTGTGGAGTATAAGTAGCTTGGTGTCACTCTAACCAGCGACGTCAGCTAGAATAAGCCCATCTCTAATATTTGCGCGTCGTCTTTCCGTAAACTTGGTCTTTTGAGACACAAACTAAAGCATGCTCCTTTTACTGTAAAAAAAAACTAAGCATTTGACTGTTATACGCCCCTCATCAAAATATGCCTCAATCCTCTGGGACCCATACACAGAAGGAAACATTGAGGCTCTCAAACTAATCCAACGCAAAGCGGTCCGTTTTATTTTTTCCAAGTACCGAAGAACTGATTCCACCACAAACCGTATGAAAGAAAACGGTATACCCACACTGGAAAAACCTCGTAAAACTCACAGGCTCAATTTTTTTCTTCTGAATAACAACAAGTTGTCTGTAAACCGTGATTTGTATCTGAAAACGCTTACGACAAGACAAACCCGGCATCGACAATTTCATTCATGAACGCCGTATTTCGCCAGAACAAACATTTTCAGATACCCGTTCTCTCCTCGAACTATAAACGACGGGAACTGCCTACCTCAATCGTTAACCGGCTCTGTGGAGGCACTTGAGCGTATTTAACCATGACCTATGATACATCTTTCTGTATCTTTTGTATAAGATGTATTTTTCCATTGTTCTTGCTGTTTTGCACCTGTGTGCAATGCTATGATCTTGCCCCTTCTGCTGGGGCCCTTAAGTGGGCCTGCAGTATTCTGTAAATAAATAAATAAATAAATAAATAAATAAATAAATAAATAAATAAATAAATAAATAAATAAGTGCAATAGGCCTATAACTAGAAACTGAGGAAGTGCCCTTGTTTTTTTCAAAATGGAAATAATAATAGCCTCTTTCTAAGAAGTAGGGATAGCGCCAGAAAACCAGATGGCATTGTACAAAGTAAGGTTTTTTGTGTTTCGATTGGTAGGTTTTTCAACATTTCATACACCACACGGTCAGAACCTGAGGCAGAATCACCGCAGGAGTTTGTAGATGTTGGGAGCTCAGCTAAACTGAAAGCTTGGTTATATGCCTCGTATCTAGTACATTGGTGTTCGAGTAGCTGCTTTTCTATTCTTGTTCTGTATCTCTTTGGAAAACGTTAGTAAAGTGTGACGAGCTGGACACCCGTTCAAAGTGTGCACCGAGGAAGTTCGCCTGATCTTCCAAGGTATCAGCCTGTGTGTTTACGAGTGGGAGTGTGTGTACTTGTGTTCCTGCTACCCCGCCAACCATGTTCCATACTTTAGGCTCCTGTGTGTATGAATTGATCCCTGACGAAATCTTCTGCCAGCTTTCTCTTCTGGCCTGCCGACGTGTTTTCCTGCCTTGAGACTTTATTTTCTTAAAGCTGTCAAGATGTTCGGCTGTCGGGGAGTTCCTAAGCAACTTCCATGCTCTGTTTTGTTGTGTTCGCGCGTGTCGACATTCAGAGTTCCACCATGGCACACAAAGTTTTCCAGGGTGTCCATTTGTTTGTGGGATGCATTTTGTTACATCATCAATAAAAATGCTGTCAAGTTGTTGACAGCAACATCAATGCTCAAAGTACATATGTCACTCCGACCTAAATGAGCGATGGTATAGAACTGTTCCCAGTTGGCTCTGTTTAAGAGCCATTCGGGAACACGTAGTGGACACTCTGTTGCTGTAGTTGTGCTCAACACTACGGGGAAGTGGCCACTTCCGTACGGATTACTGATGACTTTCCACTGGAGTATAGATGCACAAGAGATGGCGATACTATGCTTTGGTATTTGGAGGAGTAGGTATTATTAGCGAGATTATAATAAGTTGGTTCTTTTTGATTCACAAGACAGGCACTCGAAGAGAGAAGGAACTGTTCAATCAGTCAACCGCGCGTGTCGGAACGAGAGTCATCCCATAGCCTGCTATGTGCATCCTAGTCTCCAAGGAGAACATAAGGCTCCGGGAGTTCATCAATTAAAGATTGTAAGTTGTGTTTTTGCAGCTGATAGCTTGGAGGAATGTAAATAGTGAAAATTGGGATCATTTTATCAAAAAGAACAGCTCGAACAGCCACTGCCTCAAGGGACGTTTGGAGTTGTAAGTGTGTGCATGCAATTCCTTGATTCACTCTAATGGCAACACCTCCGGACGATGTCATGGCATCATCACGGTCCTTTCAAAAAATACCGTATTTACAAAGAAAGTTGGCGTGTTTTAAATAGAGGTGTGTTTCTTGTACACACAGAACTTTTGGGGAGTGTTCGTGTAAAAGTTCTTAGATCGTCAAGGTTTCTGAGAAGGTTCCTGACGTCCTAGTGTATAACTTGAGTGTTCGTGGTGAATGTGAAGTAGTGCTGTGTGTACAAAAAGCGAGTGGCTGTTTAGGTGGGGAGTTTGAGTTCATGTAATAGGGCTGTCACCAGGCCCTGTTATCTGCTTGTTTTTTTTTTGGCGCGCTCGAAGGAGCCACGCCGCTCTTTCGGCACAAAGGGTACTGATGTATTCATTGCCTCCTCAGAGGCACTGGATGCCCGCACGTGCGAACTGGTAGCTCGAATTTTGGGCCTCGCTTGATGAGGTGAGGCCTTGAGACATGAGGACCCTGGGGTCACCGGTCTCTGTTCGGGAGTGGCGGTGTAGTCTGGACTACAGCCGCCTTGGGGGCGGGTGCCACAGCCGCCGGCTCGGTATGCGCGGGCCGAAGAAGTGGCAAGGGCTGGTGCGGTGGTGCCCCCTGATGCACCGCATCAGCATATGTTGGGCCACAAAATGACGAGACCCTTTTTCTTGCTTCCTTAATTGAAATGTTCTCCTTCACCTTCAAAGTAATTATCTCTCTTTCTTCCAGTATGTGCAGGAGTGTGAGTATGCGGCATGGTTTCCTTCACAGTTTACACAGTGTGGCGGTTGTTTGCAGTTCTCAGACACGTGGCCCAGGACTCCACATTGTGCACAAGTTTGGCGACCACGACAGCTTTTAGAGCCATCTGGCTTTGGCTTTGGAAGGAACGACGAGGGTTTGCTGTGTACGGCCTGAGGAATGTCTTCGTGTACCCTGTTTGAATAGATTCCGGTAGTTTACTGGAAGCGAACGTGAGTATTAAGTGTTTCGTTGGCGTTTCCATGTGATCCATTCTGATGATGATTCCATGTGCATTAGTCACATTATGGCTTTTCCACCCTTCCAAAAGTTCAATTTAAGTCAGGTCGGGTAAGTCTATGTCAGATACTACTGTGCGAGTTATGTTCATTGATCTGTGGGGTGTTATGATGATCAGTACGCCACTGAAAGATGAGAGGCCGTCTAGCTTTTCAAATTGTTCTTTGTCGCGAATCACGAGGAGGAGGTCTCCACTAGCGATTTTGGTTACATTGTATCCAGCCCCGAGAGTTTCGGTAAGACGCCTGATAACTACAAAAGAAGATAACGTCCTGGCTTGCTTTCCAGTTTTCTCACAGTGAATGACGTGGACGTGAGAAAATTATTCTGTTGGCTGGTTGAAAAAAAATGATGCCATCGGTGCGTACCCGTTTTAAGGCGGTACGATCATTTAACAGAGGAAAACTTCTATGCATGCCTGTTTTATATTCTTCAGAAGCGTTGGCGGCCACCCACACCACCCACACAGGCACCCCTGCGGGGGAGCGCATCACATTGCGTCTTCGTCCATTTCCCTCCAAACGAATGAAACTCTGAATCAATTATTATTATTTCATGGGTCCCCCAGGGGCGCCTGCGCAGGTAGGCGTTTGGTGTGTAGCGACGCCACGGACCCGAGCTAACGGGGGGGTTTCCACTCCCTCCCACGCCTAGCCGTGCGTGGCTTTGCCGTGTCCGGGGAAAAGGGGATCCTGGGGGTTGAGCCGACGCTGGGTGATTGGACCTTCAAGGCCCCCCGGCAGAGGCAACACACCCCTTTGGCCCCGGCTTCACGTAGACGGCACCCCTGGGCTGACCCACCTAGGGGAAATCGGCAGTCGCCTTTCATGTATCTCTCTCCTACAACTTCGTCTTTATCACTCACTTTTAGTCTGTCCTATCTACTTCTCTCTTCTGTTTACTTCCAATTTTCTCGGCGGCAAGGGTTAACCCTGTGCAAATAGCCTACCTTGGCCTAGGCGCATTGGGTTATAGCAGGGTTGTACGGCTGACGCCTGCAAGCTTTCAGCATCCGCAAACTTGCAGCGTCCCCTCGTTGGGCTCCGTGGTGGGTGGCCGCCAACGCTGCTGAACAACATACAATTAGCATGCAGAAAGCATTTCCTTCACTCAGTGATCGTGCCTCCTCAAAGCGGGTACGCACCGAAGATATCAATTTTTTAATCCGGCCAAGACAATTGTTTCCTCATTTCTACGTTATACACTGCGAAAAAACTAACAAGCAAGCCAGAACTGTATCCCCCTTCGTAGTGGCTAGATGCTTAACCGAAACTCTCGGTGCCAGGTACAAGGTTACCAAAATGGCCAGCGGTGATCTACTCCTTGAGATACGTGACAAAGACCAATTTGATAAACTGAACACCCTCACAACGTTTGGAGAAACACCCATCAGTATTACGCCACACAGGTCCATGAACTCATCTCGTGGGGTCGTATCGGACATAGATTTGCTTGACCTGACCGAAGCTGAACTTCTGGAAGGATGGAAAAGCCAGAACGTGACAAACGTACAGCGTATTAAAATCAGAAGAGATCAACAGGAAATCCCAACCAAATACTTAGTACTGACCTTTGCTTCGAGCGATCTGCCGGAAACTATTCAGACTGGGTACACAAAGACATCCGTGAGACCATATATTCCCAATCCCCGCCGTTGCTTCCAATGTCAGAGATATGGGCATGGCTCGCAAAGCTGGCGTGGCCGAAAAACTTGTGCTCTGTGTGGAGTCGTGGGCCATGCGTACAACAACTGCGAAGCACCTGCACACTGTGTGAACTGTGGCGGTAATCATGCTGCGTACTCACGTTCTTGTTCTTTCTGGAAAAAAGAAAAAGAGATCATCACTTTAAAGATAAAAGAACACATTACATTTAAAGAAGCAAGAAAAACAGTCTCGCCATTTTATGGCCCCACATATGCTGATGCGGCGCGCCAGGGGGCAGTGTCGCACCAGCCCTCGCCACTCCTACGCCTGCGCAGAGCGAGCCATTGGCGGTGGCACCTGCCCCCAAGGCGGCAGTAGTTGAGTCTACTCCGCCTACTATGGAACAGAGACCAGAGACTCCAGAGTCCTCGGGTCTCAAGGCCTCACCTCGCCAGGTGAGGCCCAAGCTTCGAAAAACCAGCTCGCATGAGCGGGCATCCAGTGCCTCCGAGGAGGCAATGGATACGGCGGCACCCCTGGTGCCAAAAGAGCGGCGCGGCTCTCTGGAGCGCGCCAAGAGAACTAAAAAGCTCATAACAGGGCCTGATAATAGCCCTGTTACTTGAGCTCAACCTTTCACCTTAAACAAGTCAGTCCCTTAACGTACACACAGCACTACTTTACTTCCAGTATGAAAACACAAATTATGAATTGGAACGTCAGAGGCCTGCTTAAAAACCTCGACGACGTCCAAGAGCTTTTATACAAACACTCACCTCAAGTGCTGTGTGTACAGGAAACACACCTAAAATCCTCCAATACAAATTTTTTACGTGCTTACGTCATATACCGAAAGGACCGAGATGATGCTGCGGCGTCATCCGGTGGCATAGCCATTATTATTAACCAAGGAGTAGCGTGTACACATTTACCACTCCAGACATCCCTTGAGGCGGTGGCTGTTCGAGCGGTACTTTTAAACAAACTCGTCACCGTCTGCTCTTTGTATGTACCTCCCCACCAACGTCTTGAAAGACGTGAATTCCAGCCTTTAATAGACGAACTGCCTGAACCTTATTTGCTTCTTGGAGACCTAAATGCACATAGTGGACTGTGGGGCGACTCTCGCTGTGATGCACGAGGTCGTCTCATTGAACAATTTCTCTTCTCTTCCGGTGCCTGTTTGTTGAATAGGAAAGAGCCAACATACTATAACGTTGCCAACAAAACTTACTCGTCTATAGACCTCAGCATCGTATCACCTTCACTCCTACCCCTACTGAAATGGAAAGTCATAAATAATCTATATGAAAGTGACCATTTTCCTGTAGTGTTGAGTTCACAAACAACATATGAATGTCCTCAACATGTTCCCAAATGGCTGATAAACAAAGCAGACTGGGAACAGTTCCATAACTTACACGTTTGAGTTGGACAGACATATGTAAGTTAGACATAGATGAAGCTGTGCATTACTTCACAGCTTTTCTAACTGACGCAGCAGCCAGGTGCATACCGCAAACATCTGGAATGCCCGGCAAACGACACGTCCCATGGTGGAACACAGAGTGTCGTAATGCGCGAAAGGAACAGAACAGGGCATGGAGGCTGCTTCGGAACTCCCCGACAGCCGAAAATCTTGACACCTTCAAAAAAATAAAGTCTCAAGGCAGAAGAACGCGTCGGAAGGCCAGAAGAGAAAGCTGGCAGAAGTTTTTATCGGGGATCAATTCATACACACAGGAGGCTAAAGTCTGGAACATGGTTGGTAGGATAGCAGGAAAAAAAGTACGCACACTTCCACTCGTAAACACTCAAGGTGATACCTTGGAAGATCAGGCAAACTTCCTCGGTGCACACTTTGAACGGATATCCAGCTCGTCCCACTATACTGACACTTTCCACAAATACAGAACAAGAATAGAAAAGCAGAAACTCGAACACAAATCCACTAGATACGAAGCATACAATGAAGCTTTAAGTTTAGCTGAGCTCCGAACATCTCTAAACTCCTGCAGTACTTCTGCCCCAGGTTCTGACCGTGTGGTGTATGAAATGTTAAAAAACCTACCAGCCGAAACACGAAAAACCTTACTTTGTTTGTACAATGCTATCTGGTTTTCTGGCACTGTCCCTACCTCCTGGAAAGAGGCTATTATTATTCCCATTTTGAAAGAGGGTAAGGACCCTTCTTTAGCGTCTAGTTATAGGCCTATTGCACTTACAAGCTGCTTGTGCAAAGTCTTCGAAAAAATGATAAACTGCAGACTTGTACATTTCCTTGAAACAAACAATTTGCTAGACCCATTTCAGTGCGGGTTTCGAGAAAGTAGATCCACCACAGACCACCTTGTTCGTATCGAAGCACAGATCAGGGACGCCTTCGTCCATAAACAATATTTTCTCTCTGTATTCCTCGATATCGAAAAGGCTTATGATACAACATGGCGTTTCGAAATTCTAAGAGACCTGTCCCACCTTGGCGTGCACGGAAGAATGTTTCACATAATCGAAAGTTACCTGTCAAACCGGACATTCCGTGTCCGAGTGGGCACGGTTCTTTCCCAAACATTTGTCCAGGAAACAGGCGTGCCACAAGGTGGTGTACTTAGCTGCACACTTTTTCTCATCAAGATGAATTCCTTGCACTTGTCCATCCCTCGCAATATGTTTTATTGTACATATGTCGACGACGTCCTGCTTGGCTTTAGATCTTGCAATCTGGTAATGTGTGAGCGACAGGTTCAGTTAGGTTTAAACAAGGTCTCCAAATGGGCAGAGGAAAACGGATTCTGACTGAACCCACAAAAAAGCACGTGTGTCTTGTTCTCTCGAAAGAGAGGCATGCGCTCTGAACCTGACATTCGACTGAACGGGCAACGTCTGTCCGTCAAAGCCGAACATAAATTCTTAGGCTTAATCTTGGACAACAAGCTGACCTTCGTTCCGCACATCAAGAATTTAAAATAAAATGTTTAAAAGCCATGAATGTTATAAAAGTGCTGTCACGTACTACTTGGGGCAGTGATAGGCAATGCCTCATAAATCTGTATCATAGCCTCATTCGCACCCGCTTAAATTATGGGGCCGTTGTTTATCAGTCTGCAACTCAAAGTGCTTTGAAGATGCTGGACCCCGTGCACCATTTGGGCATCCGCCTTTCTACGGGTGCTTTTCGCACCAGCCCCGTAGAAAGCCTTTATGTTGAGTCAAATGAGTGGTCGCTTCATCTGCAGAGAACTTATATGTCTTTTGTTTATTTCCTTAAGGTGAAAGCAGATAAAAAGCACCCCTCATACTCTACTATTAATGATTTGTCGAGCTCATTTCTGTTTCAAAACAGGCCTTCGATGAGGCAGCCCTTCTCAGTTCGCCTGAAAAGTCTAGCCGAGGAAACTGGAGTCTCACTAGAACACAGTTTAATGGCTCCTGTAGCATATCCGCCACCGTGGCAATGGCAGACTATAGACTGCGATGTGTCCTTTCTAGAAGTTACAAAACATGCGCCCTTTGCCCATATCCGAACATACTTCCTGGAACTTCAACACAAATACACACGTCCTGAGTTCTTTACAGATGCTTCCAAGTCTAACTCCTCTGTGTCCTACGCTGCTGTCGGCCCATTCTTTTCGGATGCTGGCCCTCTACATCCAGGCACAAGTATCTTCACAGCAGAAGCTTACGCGATACTTGTGGCAGCTAAACACATCAAACAACTACAAATACAAAAAGCAGTAATTTATGCAGACTCCCTCAGCGTGGTAACGGCTCTGCACAGTCTTAAAAAAAAACCCGGTCCTTGTCTCACTTTACTCCATTTTGTGCACACTCTACACACTAAAAGAACATGTTGTAGTGTGCTGGGTGCCAGGGCACTGTGAGATCCAAGGCAATGTGAGGGCGGATCAGCTTGCTGCATCCGTCCACAAAAGCACTGGCCCTACACCCATATTAATCCCGGCCCTTGATCTTAAGCCGTCTCTCAAACGAAACATCAGGGACTACTGGCAGAGCAAGTGGGATACACACACACAAAACAAACTTCACATTATTAAGCCACACCTTGGTCATTGGCTGCCAGTATCAAAATCGCGTCATACAGAGGTTATACTAACAAGACTCAGGATAGGACACATATACACGACACACACATATCTTTTGTCTGGTGGCGATCCACCATTGTGTGACAGATGTGGTGAACCATTAACCGTTCTTCACGTGTTAATCCAGTGTAAACACTTAGAAACTATAAGAAAACAGCATTTTCCATTACCCTACCGACAACATATACCTTTACACCCTGCAATGTTCGTTGGTAGGGAACCGCTTTTTAGTCATAAATCATTGTTAGCGTTTTTAAAAGAAATTCGTAATTTTCATATCATATATCCGGGCATCTCGTAGCACGACCTCTCCAGGGAGGTCTTTGCTGCGGTGGCTACACAGGAAAGCACTTGCCTCACGGCCCTTGCACGCAAGGGTATGAATGAGTGAGGGTACTTGTGCTAATGCCACACATGTCCGCCATCGTTTTTCATTATCACCAACTTTTGTCACCTATTCACACCACACACACCTTTCACGGCATGGTCATGATTTTATTACTTGTATGTTTTTACCCGCCTTACTGCGAGGAATTTTATGGCCCTTATACAGCCGCTAATCACAATCATTGTCCACATTCTTTGTCCCATGAACTGGCGCTCTTTGGCCATCAAATGGCCCTTGCGCCAAAAAACACCATATATCATCATATAATACTTCATGGGGTCTTCAGCATTAGGTTTTTTATGGTGGTTTCCTTATTAGTTTTTATAATTTTGGGGGTTTTCACGATCGGCTTTTTCGAAATGTGGCCTCTAATTTTCGACGTTTTGATAGGCATTCATAATGCGAAAATTCACAATGACGGATCATCGTAGTGCTGCAATTTAAAACACCGCAAAGTGCCAAATTTAAGAAAAACCGAAATTTGAAATGTCGTAACATCAAAGTGGCGAAACATTAAAATGTCGAAACGATGAAATGTCTGCATAACCTAGATATGGTGCAACATAAAGTGGTTTGCCCGAATGAAGGTTCCGCTGGGTTGTGGAATATTCATACGCTTTGGCACCCTTTTTTTTTCTTTTCAACAGCCGTGTTCTCTTCACAAGTGGTTCGAGCCTTCAAAGTAGTAATAAATTGGCAGATCCCACATACATTGGGAATCGATTATATCTGAAGCACGAATGAGTAAGGTTGATATGTCACTTTAAAATCAGCACAATGCTATCAGGAGGACGTAAATCATGCCGCACATGACTTTCATGCCATGATTATCATGTTTGAACGTGTAATTCACCGTCGTCGTGTATTCATAGCACGTGATACCGAATTTGGTATATGTGAAGCTAGCGAAACGGCCACGAGAACATCATGAGCGTGGCACGTAGTCACTTCGCATTTAAAACATTATACACAGTACTGCTGGAGGCGGAAATGTGGTAGGCCCGTGTGCTCAGATTTGGTGCACGTTAAAGAACCCCAGGAGGTCGAAATTTCGGGAGCCCTTCACTACGGCGTCTCTCATAATCATATGGTGGTTTTGGGACGTGAAACTCCACAAATCAAATAACACAATACTGCATATATGTCATCGAACAGAAGAGCGATTCTTTGTATAGATCGGCATGAGCCGAGGTGTGGCTTGCACTGGCGTCACTAAAACTGAATTGTTTGGCACCGCATGACAGACACTAGGATTGTGACGTCACATGTTATTGCTACTGTACGTCTCCGGCTTTTGTTAATGACGCAACCAATTAAAGGGCGTGTGTCGGCGAGCTGACATTTCGTCACCAAGAAAACTTAGGCAGCACGGGAAAAAACTCGAAGGACAACACTGGCCTGTCTTTTCGTACATTTGTGTTTATACACGTGCTGTCGAAACTTTTTTATTATTGACAGACACAGGCCAAGATAATATGGCTGCATCGTTATCATACTGACGCAGGTTGAACACGCTGTGATTATGATGCTTTTACGTCATCAAGGGTGCCGTGTTCGTGAACGAGTACGTTGTGAAGCTGTGACCATGACAACACGTGCGATCTACCTATAGTGCATTTCATACAAACAAGTTGTGTTAAAACTTGAAAAGTTGATATTGTGCGGGTTGTCCAGAGAAGCTGCAATTAGAGTTTCACGTAACCCTTGTCTTAATAATAAAACATTTTATTTGATATTGTGCGGGTTGTCCAGAGAAGCTGCAATTAGAGTTTCACGTAACCCTTGTCTTAATAATAAAACATTTTATTAGCGTAGTTGGTACATGCCTACTGATATGTAAAATATTCGTATTATGAAGGAAGAAAAAAATAAGGGCAGAACAGAAAGGGCGTCACTCGCCACTAACTTTATCTTCAGAACATCAGCGACACATATAACCGTAACAACCATGCGCGCGCTCATCGCCACACGCGCTCGTCAGAAAACACGCGATAAGAGTTACAAAAAATATAAATGATGACAAAAATTCACTAAGCGAACAATATTTCAAGACATTCAATTTACCACCAGGCATAGCATCATATACATCTAACACGCATATCTTCTTTCTTTTTAATGTAGTGTGCTTTCGTGATTTCACGCACTGACCTACGTATTCTAGAACGTCCCTTCACTCAACGCTTCACCTTCACTTGAGAAAGCCGATGGGAGCGCCATCTCTAGGCACGGCAAGTCACCGCATATCAGCGATAATCTGCTGCAAATCTTGAGTAGTGCAGAGTCACTTTGAGCCGAGCTGTGGCGCAGTGCTCAACTCTGTCAAATGAAGGGTGAAAGTCGAGTCGAGGAGCGTTTGTGAATACTGTGGTAAGGCATCATTACTCTTTCCAAGAACAAATACACTGGAAAACTCAAGCTCAAATTCGCAGTAACCCCAGTGCACGGATAAATGTGCCGAAAGTTTATTTTTCACAGATGATTGATGATTGATTTTTGGGGTTTAACGTCCCAAAACCACCATATGATTATGAGAGACGCCGTATTATTTTTCACAGAGACTTCATGCTCCCATATTCTGTCGTTCACGCAATGGCCTCTTTGGCCTATATGAACCCTACTGCAACTCAGCGAGATTTCGTACACCACGCCCACCAAATGTGCCTCTTCCAAAAAATAAGGAAGGGGGGGGGGTCTGTGAACCCCTGGCCCTTGCTCTGTGACTGGTGGTCATGGTCTCACACTATTACAGCTCACCCATAATTGGCACCGGTGCCAAAAACAGGCGACAGTAATGACAGGAAAATCTTTGGCGTTTCAGCGTACACTGTGAAATAGCGAGCGCCCACTTACGTAAGCTTTGAAAAAAAAAAAACACCCCCCACGAGCATGTTTTCAAACCAGAACCTTGAGCTTTGAACTGCTTTTACAGCTCCAAGAAAATTCACCGTTCTACATTCCAGCGAAGGGGTGGCAGGCTTTTTAAAGTCCGCTGCAGGAAGGGCACGCCTCATTCTAGTTTTTCTAGTTGTGAGTAAACATTTTAAGTAAACATTTCACTTGTGAACGAGTACATATTTAGTGTAAGGAAACCATCCTTCTTTTGTCGCCGTTCGCACTGTTGTTTACGCAGGAAACTAAATGTTTCGCAACATAAAAATGTCTTGATGAAAGCTGTTCGTACTTTGTTCAGTTTGAAGTTGCTCCTGACAATTAGGAATTCATCGAGTGTAGACATAAGCACCTCCCTTTTTAAGCTGACAGCGTTAAAGACTTCCTAGGATTGCGCTAAATTGTCCTGCATCTACTTTTCCTTGTTTAAGATATGCATTTCACACTTCTGAAATAAATTACAATGCACAAGTGCCAGGTTTTTTACGTTGTAAAACAGGCCATATGCGCGTAAGTTGCCGCAACTATTCCAACTACCACGAACAAATTTTGCCCCCCCCCCACAAAAAAAACATGAGATTGTAGGTGTCATGCCAACACACCACAAACTATTTTTATTACTCATTTTTGCACGAAAACTTTTTAATATGCGACCAAGACTTGCGTTTCAGGCAAGTGCTCCAACGCTCCGCATGGGCACCGAGCGCACCTTGAAAGTATATAACTTGCATGTGACGTCTAAGACAGGTTCTCTGAGCTGGTAGAAGAAGATGGTAGCCACCGTGACTTATCGCATTTGTGAGCACCAGTGCAAACGACAAGAGTGAGTCGTTCACCTCTCACATTCTTTTGTGCTTTCTCCGCTTTCGTGCGCTAGCTAGCCGTGCCAAGGGGATACAAAAATAATTAGGAGGTGCATCGGCGCTAATCAGATGTCACCGTTTACTGCTCCGCGTGGTCAAGCAAGAGATCACGCATCATCTCAATTAGCTGGTACCTGAAGATGGTGACAACAGAGGCGTCATTGCAAGTTATGTTGATTGAAAAAAACTAATTCTTGACTGTCAGCTACGGCTGAGCGTCAAGGGCGAGAAAAACATTCACCCCAGAGTGACAACAGGCGTAACCTTGGTGAAGAATCTGAGTTGGTCACGCTCGTTTTTCGTATTAACAGCCGCTTACGTAAGGAGCATGGCAGACGTCCCTAACGTCGAATTGATGTGGTGCGTTAAGCGAACCAGAGCGTCGTTTTAGAATTGATTTAAAATATGTTCTAGAAAAGAATAACCGCTGAAGTTTATTATATTATGCATGATAACAGTTGATGTAAAACGCAAATATTACCATGCACTTGTGCATGAAGGGTATGCACACCAAAGAGCAAATAACATTGTTTAAAACACGTAAAGCGCAGACAGTATTTTGAATAATGTACAAGTATGCAATATTTCATGATATTTGATTCGTTAGAGTTCATACAAGTTTGATAAGACTTACCAACTTTGTTTTCAAAACAAATTTTGCTTCTTTGTTTCTTCGATGGCAGCTATACGTTTTTTGGTTATTGAACTCCTCAGCACAGGCTGAACACTTCACGTGAACGTTCGCAAGCTTTGGTTGTAAATTTATAGGTTGAAATGAACACAAAAAGTTTAGCGCATACTTTTTTGTGAATATGACAATAAAGCATTTCTTCACTTTCCAAAATTTGTGCATATATTTCACAAGTACAAACAACCCAACTAAAAAAAGTAAATAAAAGAAGGCGCCAGTGCAGGCCTCCCTGATTGCCTGTACGGCACCTGGTGGACAATATCCGAGTGATTTCCAGTGAAAATGCGGTTATGAAACATAAAAGACCGATTACAGTATATTTCTTGACAGTTACATGATGCTTTCTTTTCGGATAGCTGCATGGATCCCGTATTTTGCTTATGGTTACCTTGGGAAAAATTGCTTCGAGTGGGAAGCCATATCCCTCGAAGTTGTAACTGTACATGCAACCAATATATATGTAGCATTGCTATGTTTCGGTACATCTGTGCAAATATTTCTTACTAAATGAGCATTTCGGCTATAATCATAATTTATTTTAGAAGGCTTATGTGAAACATAAATTTAAGATTTTATAAAGCGGAGTAGTGGCAGAGGTAACCGTCCCCTGCTTTTTCAGGTAACTGTAACGGTTACGCGTTACCTTTTTTATAGGTAACGCTGGGTGGTAACGCCTTTCATTTTAGTTTGAGTAACGAGTAACGTATTTAGTTTTTTTTTGCTCACGCATATCCCTCTGGTGTAATGCAAAGCAGCCTTCAAGGAGTAAGTAATGTTTTACATAACATCTATGTCATGATTTACATCTCTAGACATGATGGTAAGATGCTTGCTTTACCGCCATATAAACCTATATCAATTTTATTGTACAAGCTACCGACATGGTTGTGAGCGCACCATGATTAGGGCACGTAAATCATGTTGTACATGCCATAGATGTCATGATTATCATGTTAACGCCTGCAATATTTGTTATACAGGCATGCCACATTATTGCAAATTTGACATGCCAAGCAAGCCAAACAATCACGCACACATGTTCATGCTATATATATCATGTTACATAACGCGAACGCCTCGATTTTCGCAATAATACTTGTCATTTATGTTAATCAGGCACAAATGTATGCTCTTACCAAGTTTGCTACATATAAAGTAAACGTAACGGCAACTAGAGCACCATGACCATGGCATACGAGTAACGGTGTTTATGTCAAGCAAGTTGTGATTTTAATATGACCTATCATTATTGATTGTCATACAGTCACGTTATGCCACACCAATTTCGACACAAACATTGTGAACGATATGATCCTGAAAGCACAAAGTCGTTAGTGGCTAAATAGATAGACAGATACGCTCAAAGTCACTTAATTTTATTAGGAATGCTTCGCACTTATTGTAGTCTTGCATGATACAGTGTTTCCCATTGATATTGTTACGGTGAGATGCTACGATACTGAGGGAACGCGTGGAAGAAGGAGAGAACGAGGTTGGCACGAGCGGTGATCGGCCAGATGTTGGATCATCGTGAATTGCTCGAAGTACGTGTTGTCGTAGACTTGTAGGCACAACTGGAAGTAGGCGAGTGCCTACGCCGGAATAATTCTTTTTGTAAAGAACGCCATCCTTTACGACGAAACCACGTTGGCCGTTCGTTCCGGAAATAAAGAAGCGAGACTGTTGTCATTGCGTTGCTCTGCTCGAAAAGTTGTTAGGTCAGGAAACGGAGTATCCACTACATCCTTTGAGGAGATGCCCTAACTTGTCATCTTCTTTCATGCGTAGGTCTACAGACTTGGACAATTTTAGAATCTCTTCAATGTACGTTGTGCATGTTTCGCTGGGGACTTGGGCACGCTGCATCAAAGTTTGCTCAGCGCGCTTCTTCTTCATCAATGGGTCCCCGAAGCAGCTCGCTATTTCTTTCTCAAACGTTTCTCAGGTCGTTATTGTTTCTTCGTGGTTTTCAAACCACACCAACGCCGTCCCTTGAAGAAATAATCCAACGTTGGACAACTGGGAGGCCGCATCCCAACAATTGTATTTACTCACATGGTTGAAGTGTTTCAGCCATTCGTCGACGTCTTCTCCGACCCTCCCAGAGAAGCTTCGTGGTACTATGTGTCGGGACCACGTAGCGCCAGACGAAAAGTGCGTGGTGTCGCTGTCAGCAATCGGATCCATAGAGAGTGGTGGTAGACCAGCCAGTCGGCGGCTTCGGCGTAGTTCTTGAGGTTGCGCTTCTGTGATTGTTCGCTTGGGATCGCTCCGCTGTACCCAGCACCTCCACCAATTTTGTTACGGTGAGATGCCTTTATTTACAGGAAAAGGATGAATGCGAGACTCCAGAGATCTGGCCGATCACCGCTCGTGCCAACCTCGTTATCCCCTTCTTCCACGCGTCCCCTCAGTATCGTAGCAATATTACTCACGACCCATTCAATTTTCACAGCAGCAATCCTTAGTTTTCTATCGGGTGCGTGAGCCGCAGTTCAAATACCATGATATTTCATGTGGGTGATACGTGAGAAAGTAAACGCTACACAAAGTATATGCATTGAAAAAGATTGTCAGAGACGTGAGCAGTTTTTAAACAACCCGTTGCAGATGTGGGCCATGGAAACAACAAATGGGCCCTTTTCGTAATCCGCAAGTTAGCTCTCCTACACTGCATATTGGCCCAGCTAACGGCGGCACCAGCCCCCCTTTAAGTGCAAATGAGGTCCTAGTTGCACATGTATGCCTATTCCTCGTCAGAGCGTGAGAAAAATAAAAAAAACGCAACACTTCGTCTTCTAATTGTCAGCTGGCTTCTCCGCTATGCAAGGCGCATTGCAAAAAAGCCAGCTTTAAATTTTTGAAAAGGATGTATAAAGTTGAGAAAAAGGACTGAGGAAACTACATAGCTTTAGCTACACAATAACATAGTGTATATATCTAAAGAGTGCTTATTGGCTTATGTACAATTGGGAGTCGTTTTTGAAACCTCTTTTCTAAGCTTTGCAATTGACGTTTAAAGAGGCCGAAGTGGGTCTAAATTGTGGTCGCTCCCATAGGCTCCGAGGAAGAATATTCAGATTGTCTGGGAAAGAAGGAACTTAAAGGCACGTTATTGAATTTACACCTGAAATGTTCTATTTGTTCTCTAGTACCATAAACCGGGAGTCGTTTTCAATATCGTGTCTCGTTCGTGAGATATGATTTTTTTTCCTGCGCTTCCAGTTCAGTTACGGTGGAGCGATCCACCGCCGCCGAGAGATGGCGAGATATGTTATGTTTTGATAGAGTTACTGTCCATGCTACCTTAAGGTAGCATATAAAGGTAGCCCATACAGTAACTCTAAGCCTAGAAATCCGGTTTAAGAAGAACGCCCCACGCGTTCAGAGTTCTGTGTACCTGGTATGAAACACTGCGCGTTTTCTCCAGCTGTCTACATTGAGGAATGCTTGGAATGCTTGGTTTTCTGAAAGACGCCGTTCGGCCTCAAGTGCGACCCTTTGATTCAGATGCAGTAGAGAGCATTGTAAATGAAAATGATACTGATATTGTCATTGTGTTTCCAAAACATAATCAAAATACAGATGGCGAAAATAGGAGACTATGATAACTAAAGAAGTTCCACTGTGAAGGACGTAGGAGTAAATGTAGGTTAGCTAATCGTAGCCTTCACAATATTCGAGCAAACTTACTTATCCCACTATTAAGTGGCACGATCAGTACTTCTAATTATATAGATTGTAAATGAGATTTGGTCGGCCGCCTGAATATCAGTGCGCGATAAAAGAGTAAAATGATCTCTAACGATAGGAGGATAATATGATTCAACGACAATAACTAACCCCGTTTTCACCCACATGTGCGTCTCCAGAAAGGGAGAATGCTATAATGCCTCTGTCACAGATGAAATAACACCTCCTTGCAATGATTTATATAGGAAAAGCTCAGCGGTTGCCATGCTTTTATTCGCCAATCGGGCCAAAACAAAAGCACTAAAAGAAAAAAAAATACTTTCCTTCAGAACAGCCAGAAGATTTGTGGATTTGGGCGCACGTTAAAGAACCCCAGGTGGTCTAAATTTCCGGAGCCCTCCACTACGGCGTCTCTCATAATCATATAGTGGTTTTGGGACGTTAAACCCCACATATCAATCAATCAAGATTTGTGGGTGATATTTGCTCGCACACGAAGAAAAAAAAGCATATGCACGCTGAAATTCCGCGTGTTCTGCTTCCTGCGGTAGTCTCCGCCGCTCCAGCAACCCACATTAAACGCGTCGTCAAGTGGTAGCCAGGCGCGTGAGGCGGGACTCGCTGGTTTTGCTGGGGAGTGCGATGATTGGGATGGCCGAAGAAAACCACGTCACGCGCCTGCAATCTCGGATGCCATGGATGACGCATAAAGCACCTCACTCCTTCGCTTTCTTCAGTGGGCTTGTGGCACCTCGACAGTGCGGTTCATTAACGCATGACGGAGTTTCGCTTTACAGGTGCTTGTGTTTTGCAACCTCGTATTTTCCTCCTGCGGCTCTTTGGGTACCACGGGAGGTGCTACGGCTGTACCCACCATGAGATGTGTTGGCCTACAGAAAACTCCTGCTTATCCTGAAGTACTGCATTACTTGCTTGAAAATGAAACTCCTAGCTAAAGATTCCTTCCACCCAACTTGAGTGGCCGGCCGCTCGTTTGCACGTGACGTGAAGGCGTGCCGACACTTCGGTTAGCTAGCCCAGGAACCCGTCGAACTCCAGCATCGCCGCAACGCCGTAGGGCGGAAACGGAAACGAGGGCCGATGGCTGCTGCAGTGTGTCACCCTCTACCGAAAGTGTATCCTGGCCGTCACTCCCCGAATATCCCGTACCAGGCAGCACATCAACAGTGACATCTTCATGACGCATGAAGTTCGGCACCCCCTCGCTTTCTTCAGTGCGCGGCACCTCGACAATGAAGTTCATTGACGCATGACGCCTTTTCGCTTTACAGGTAATGAATCATTACGCTATCCACGCAAACCCCGCCGTCGTGGTCTAGCGGAAAAGGTACTCGGCTGCTGACCCGCAGGTCACGGGATCGAATCCTGGCTGCGGCGGCTGCATTTCTGATGGAGGCAGACATGTTGTAGGCCCGTGTGCTCAGATTTGGGTGGACGTGAAGAACCCCAAGTGGTCAAGATTTCTTAAGCCCTCCACTACGGCATCTCTCATAATCATATCGTGATTTTGGGATGTTAAACCCCACATATCGATCAAGCAGTGCTATTCATGCAGCTACTACTTGTTATGCCGCACTGTGCGTGCTGCCAAGCCCAGGCAGCTGTCTTGATATTGCACGTGATTGTACCTGTATCATTCTGCAAGTTCTCGCTCTTTCCGCAGACGTAGAACATAATTCTGGCCCCATCAACCGCTCCCATTCACCACGAGCTTCCAGCGATAATATGGTAGCGTTGGAGGAGATAAAGTCAGGTCAGGCGTCCCTTCTAGACTAAATAGAGTCTATTAGAACCAAACTTTCCCAAAACAAGAAAACTTTTGATGACATAAAAAAGCGCCTGGTCAAAATTGAAGACGATGTTTCCTCTGTGCTCACGCAAAAAAACAAATTAGTCACGTGTCTTTTTTCGCAAACAAAAGTACAAAAGCCATAGCCGACTTGTCATCCACACTATTTTGATTGATTTGTGGGGTTTAACGTCCCAAAACCCCCATATGATTATGAGAGACGCCGTAGTGGAGGGCTCCGGAAATTTTGACCACCTGGGGTTCTTTAACGTGCACCCAAATCTGAGCACACGGGCCTACGACATTTCCGCCTCCATCGGAAATGCAGCCACCTCCGCCGGGATTTGAACCCGCGACCTGCGGGTCAGCAGCCGAGTACCTTAGCCACTAAACCACCGCGGCGGGGCTTGTCATCCACACTAAATGAATCGGAACATAGGACTCGCCACTCGAATCTTGTATTTTTTGGTATTGCTGACTGCGAGCGCGAAACATGGCAGCGATCAAAAAATAAAGTCATCCAGGTCTGCTTTACCAAGCTGAACATCACAATAAGTTCCACGTATATTGAGCAGGCTCATAAAATCAACAGGTACCATGTTTCTAGTAAGAGACCAGTTATTGTTAAGCTGTCCCATTTCAAGATGAAGCCGTAGATTCTCTCAAATACTAAGCAACTCAATGATGATTGATTGATATATGGGGTTTAACGTCCCAAAACCACTCTATGATTATGAGAGACGCCGTAGTGGAGGGCTCCGGAAATTTAGACCACCTGGGGTTCTTTAACGTGCACCCAAATCTGAGCAACTAAGCAACTCAAAGGCTAATTTAAGCGTTTCAGAGGAGTACTAACCTAGCACTTGGCTAGCACGCAAACCGTTAATCTTGTTTGAAACTCCCAGAAAAAGCCATTTAAGCTATGCTACCGCAAGCTCAGTATGAAAACAAAAATTAGAAATATGATAACAAAACACAAAGTGTTATTTCTACTTCATAGCTACCTGCTATCGCATCTACGAAAACCAACCTTCGCTCTTTATCTTTTCTTTACACTAACATAAGAAGCGTGTTGTCGACGCGTGACGAGATTCATAATCTGCTCGCGAGCACCGATTGCAAACTTGTACTAACTAAAACATGGTTCAATTCAACCATCGAAGACACAGAGCTCAGTTGGGTCGTTCCAGATTTCAACATCTTTAGACGTGACCGTGAGAATAAGCGAGGTGGTGGCGTTGTCATAGCCTCCCATCGAAGCTGCCCTGCAAGATCATGAACATCACTTCACCACTTAATTTTGTTTTTGTTATTTACTGATCTGCACCCCCAAGCCGTTATCAGTGTAAGCTCTTGGCCATCCGATACAGATGCCTTTTTCTCGGTTCATTTTCAGGAAGCTTCGCAAACTAAAACATCACTCTGTCAAGCACCTTTGCTTCTTTTTGGCGACTTCAACTTCCCTGATATAATTTAGTCCGGTCCTACCCTGACACTAGCCAAGAGCAACCCTGAAAGTACATTTCTCAACACATGCCTTACTTTCGGACTAACTCAGATTGTATCGAATCCAACACGTGTAAGCGGGCAATGTTGAAATACACTTGACCTCACTTTATCATCTGATTCTAGTAGTATATCTCCCGTGACACATTTTCAAGGATTAGGTGCTCATTCTGTATTACTTGCTGAACTTACTTGTCACCTACCTATGAGCAAAAAAAAGTTAAAAAGAAAATAACCTTATATAATAAAGTCGATTACGACAACACCAATGCCGCGTTGACTGATTTCTACAGCCAGAATATTACTGAGTTTTCGAAGCGCACCGTAAAACTAAATTGGACGCTGTTCAAAAATGAACTGAGAGAACTCGCGCAAACATTCATCCCAATCTCTAATATAAGAGAACGCCCTTGGTTCATCCCCATGGTTCAACAGCCCACTAAAACGCCTAAACAACTAAAAGAAGCGGTTATTTCGCTCAACCAAACGCTCCAATTGTGCATCTGCTTGGGAAAAAATACTGAACAACGGAGAAGCAGTTTAATTCGTTGTCCACAAGTGCTAAACGCTCTTTTTAGTCAGTAACACTGCCTACCATGCTGCGCAATATCTCAAAAAAGTTTTGGCAATATATTGACCTGAGGCCACATAAAGCATTAACATTAGTCGATGACCATGCACAACGAGCCATACCCGACAACACCGTAGCGCATGTACTCAACACTGTTTATTCCAGCGTATTCACTGAACCCTGCACTCAACTTTATGAATGTCCCTACCTAGACCACCCACCAATGTGCGATATAACGTTTGAAGCAAATGGTATTGGTAAACTAACTGATGTGCTCAAATTAACGTCTTCACCTGGCGTTGACGGGATCAACAATAAACTGCTAAAAATACCAAAGACGTCACCAGTATGCTCTGATGTTGTATCTTTCAGCAATAATTGTCACCTGGAGTGGTGCCTCAAGATTGAAAGGTAGGCAAGATAATTCAAGTACCGAAAAAAGGCCCATCGTCTTGATGTAATACCTATCGTCTCATTTCCCTCACTAGTGTCTGTTGTAATCTTATGGAGCATGTGGTTTATTCTCGCGTAGCGTCTTTAGCGTCTTGTTTTTTCTTAAATCCTAACCAGCACGGTTTTCAAACGGGCATGTCTTGCGAACCTCAACTCGCTCTTTTCATCCATGACATATCCTCTCACCTCTATCGAAACATATTCATTGATTCTCTCTTTCTAGACTTTCCAAAGGTATTTGACAAGGTTCCTCATAAACGGCTATTTCCAAAGCTTTCCCGATTAAATCTAAGCCCTCCTGTGTGAAATTGGCTCTGTGACTTCTCATCTAACCGTCAACAATTCGTATGATCTAACACTCCTCTTCCTTATCTCCTGTTGTCTTCAGTGTACCACAAGGCACTGTTCTGGGACCCGTTGCTTTTCCTAATATACATTAACGACTTACCTAACGGTTGTACTTCTAAAATTCGTTTGTTTGCTGGTGACTGTGTAATTTATCGTCCTGTACTTAACAACGCTGACATCCTCACTCTACAGTCTAACCCTGGTCTCATAGAATCCAGGTGTAACAATTGACTAATGTCTCTAACGTGAACAAAACACTCCTTCTAACCTTTCATCGTCGTTAATCATTCATTTCTACTAAATACACGCACACTTGGCTGTATGCGTCGTAATCTGCGCCTTGTTCCTCCCTCAAAAAAACTACGAGCATACTCAACACTTGTTCGGCAAAACTTGAATACGCTTGCTCTGTTTGAGACCCACAATAATCTAACCTACCATTAGCGCTCGAATCCATCACAACGGTTGGGTTTGTTTATTCGGACTATTCTTATCACACTAGTGTCACCGAACTCAAATCATGTCTTCATCTTCAAACCCCTGAGCAGCAGCGCAATACTGCCAGATTTACGTCAACAGGCTAGTATCGCCTTTGACGTTTGTTTTGTTTGTTGTTTGTTTGTTTATTAATACTGTCAACCCCAAGCTGGGGTTTTTACAGGAGTGGAAAACACATACAATGAAATAGTATACACATAAATGCTGCAATTAGAGAAAAAAAATGGTCATGAAATACGTTACAAAATAGAGACATACAGCGAACACAGGCATTTACACTAAAAGACAAAATTAAACACATGCATGTGCACTTGCATTCTGCGCATTGAAAACAACAATTAACAAAGCGAGAGGCAATATACATTGACATCGTGAATTGACATCGTGAAAAAAACTATGACGCATCTATTTCGGAGAAAATAAGCGATTCTAAAGCTGCAGAAAACGCCGTGATAGAGGAAGACATCGCGACTTTGTTTGGTAGTTCATTCCATTCTTTAATTGCCCTCGGAAAGAAGCTGTATTTAAATGCGTCGTTTCGGGTGGCTGGTGGCTGTATATATAAGGTGTGTTTGTGTCTAGAGCGCGGATCTGGAGAAATTTCAAAGAAATCTAATGAGTTGATTTTAACCTGACTACGAATAATGAGGAATAGAAATTTCAAACGGTCATACTTGGTTCTAAGTTCTAAGGCTTGTAGGTTTGCACGGATGCAAAGTTCGGAAGCAGAGTGCATGCGTTGATATTTATTGAATATAAACCTGGCAGCCATTCTTTGAACTTTCTCCAGTTTATATAGGTTAGTGGTGGTATGAGGGTCCCATACTATTTTACAATATTCAATTATTGGTCGTACTAGCATTTTGTACGCAAGACTTTTTACTTCGGGTGTTGCGTCATGTAACCTTCGCCTCAGACCCCATAGAGTTTTGTTTGCCTTTCTACAGGTGACGTCTACGTGAGTATTCCACCTCAAATCTGGAGTGAATATTAGCCCTAAATATTTATATTCTGTTACCCTTTTTAGATCGTGGGAACCAATATTGTAATTATATTTGAGAGGTACCTTTTTTCTTGTTATGCTCATGCAAACTGATTTTACGGGGTTTAGAACCATCTGCCATTCATTACACCATAGTAAAATTTTGTTTAAGTTGTTGTTCAGGTCTACCTGATCTCTCAGGGATGTGATCTTGTTATATATAACGCAGTCATCTGCAAACAATCTCACGGGAACAGACAAATCTGAGGGCAGGTCATTTATAAAATAAGAAATAAAAGAGGCCCCAGAACACTGCCTTGAGGCACACCGGATATAACGGGTCTGGACTTTGATCTAATTTTATTTATTTCTACGTACTGTGTACGAGAATGGAGGTAAGAAATGAACCACTGAGTAATATTTGAGTTTCTGAATATTTCATTTACTTTTAGTAAGAGTTTGGGATGCGAGACCTTATCGAAGGCTTTGGCGAAATCTAAGAATATTAGATCAATCTGTTCCCGTCGATTAATTGCCTGCGCAAAATCGTGAACTGTAACAACAAGCTGCGTTACTGTAGATAATCCCCTTCGAAAGCCGTGTTGCACTGGTGATAATAAATTGTGAGTGTCTAAATAATTTGAGAGATGCTTACACAGTATATGCTCAAGCAGTTTGGAGCAGGTACTCGTAAGAGAGATAGGCCTGTAGTTACCCACTTCTGAAGTGTTCCCATTTTTGTGAACTGGTATTATTTTAGCTTCTTTCCAGGCTACAGGAAATGAGGCTTGATTTATTGAAGTTTGAAAGATTATAGTAAGATACTTTGCGACCCATTGAGCATATCTATATAGAAACTCGTTCGGAATGCCGTCTGGACCAGCGGATTTCTTAATGTCAATGTGTAGAAGAAGGTTTAATACTCCTTCTTCGTTGATTAACGGGTCGGATACCGGAGGGCGATTGGAAGCGTCAGAAAGGGACGGAAGGGCACCATCATCTTCGGTGAAAACAGAAGAAAAAAAGAATTGAAATTTTCCGCGCGTTCAAGGGCAATTATTTCATCGACCGGTTTATTCTGTTTCTCGGACGGGTTTACATACCTCCAGAATTTGCTAGGTGCTTCGTACAGAAATTGTTTCAATGTTACATTAAAAAATCTTTCCTTAGATTCCTTGACAAGACAATTTAGATCACGCCTCATGTTATGAAGTGCAGTCTTGTTCTGGGCACTTGGATCACGAGAACAAGCTTTTCTCTTCCTTTTAATCCTCCGTTTGACATGAATTATATCTCTCGTGATCCAAGGGTTATTTCTTTTACACTTTTTAAAACTCTTAGGAATAAACCGCCTAATGCATTCCATTGTTATATTATGAAAATATTCCCACAAGCAGTTAGAGCTATCATTTGATTCATAAATAGCAGTGAAGTTACAAAACGACCTTTCAAGAAAATCCAAAACACTAACATCATCGGCAGCTTGAAAGTTCGGATAAGTGATGCCCGATTTCTGCTGTGAGGTGCACGACGACATGCTCATGGACAGTATAATCATCTTGTGGTCTGATAAACCCTCTTCAACAAGGCAATCATTCACATATGAAGTCAAAGCGTTGGATAATAAAATTAAATCAAGTACAGAGGACCGTGTTGCACATACTCTAGTGAACTCATTTACAACCTGATGTAAATTGAAAGAGAATATTAAGTCGAGAAATAAGTCACAAGAAGCATCATGTGAGCCGACGGCCACATGCGAATGCCAATCAATAGCCGGAAGATTGAAATCACCTAGTAAGATGATATTGTCTTTTTCTCTAAAGTGGCTGTCCATGAATCTTCTTAGTTGCAAAATGAACTCAACAGGGGAGTTTGGAGGTCTGTAGACCCCACCTATAAACACTGTGCGATTATTTAGTTTTGTTTTAATCCATACGGCCTCAATACCATCTGCTGCATCCAGGGAACTATAAATAACGCCTTTCTTGACTAAGAGAGCAACTCCACCCCCTCTTCCATCACGATCCCTCCGAACCATTGAGTAACCGGGTGGAGCGATTTCAGTATCAGGTATAACTTCGTGCAACCATGTTTCCGTAATTAAAATAATATCAGGTTCGTGATCGATAACCAAGGCTTCAAGCATATGTGATTTATTTGATACACTTCGGGCATTTAAATTGATTATTTTAAAATTATCTTTCTGACCCTGTGCCTGTCACTTATCACGTGTTGCATCATCGTTTCCAAGCTTGCTTCTTTCGGCACGCGCTTCATTCCAGCAGTAAAGAGTATTGTTTACCTTCAGCTTATCAAAAACAAGTTTTACCTTCTTTCCTGCCTTTCTTTCTTCGATAGCAGAGTCCCAAAGTTTTTTTCTTATTCCCTGTACTCTTTTCGAGAAGTCCTCGCTGATACTATAATCCGTATCCTTCAGTCTTGAGCACCTCTGCAAGACTTTCATTTTATCCCTATGGTCTGCCAGCCTAAGGATGACAGGGCGAGTTTTGCCAGAATTTTTTTTCCTATCCTATGAATTCTCTCAATAGACGTTATGTTACCTTTAGGGTAGAGCTAAAGATTTCATCGTTTACTTTTTTTAGTAGAGTTTCTTCTTTTTCATTCTCATCTTCTGCTACTCCCCTTATGATAAGGTTGTTTCTTCTCGAACGATTTTCCAAATCGTCCACCTGATCAAGCAGACTAGATGATTTGTCACGACATTCAGCCACAATTGTTTCAAGAGTTGCGAGCCTGCTGCGAGTCTCATCTAAGCTTTGCACCTTAGTCTCAATAACAAGAAGCCGATTTTGCATGTCTAGAATTCTAGTTTCAAACGAATTTTGCTTTTCTTGAACCGCTGTTAGTTTAGACAAGATTTCTTTTTGGTTCTGGAGCATTTCTTTGCATACTGCGTCCGTTATAGGCCCCGGATTCAGCTCGACATCGCCAGAAAGACTCAACAACAGACCCACAATAGAAAAACAGTCACATACACAGTCAGCCAAAAACCTGTGGACACGGCAGCACTATAAGAGCTATGAAATCGCTACGGAAGCTATCCTTCCGGTCACCAACCTGCATGAACAGCGGTACGTCAGGCGACATTGTCACGGCGATGCCACCGTGTCCACTGAAGCAGGTAGGCGATGGTCCCAGATTTAAAGCATACAGGCGGACCCTTGTGGGCATGCGTGTTGACGTCATCGTGCTCCCAGGTGGCTGTCCGAAATGATCGTCGATGTAACCAAGCTGCTGATTGCAGACGCCCTCATGAAACCGGAAGGGATCACCGCCCACACGGAAGGATGGCGGCAAGCCGGCATCGTAGCGAAGCTCGTCGCATCCAGTTTGAAAAGATTCCGCGGCGCCTCCGGTTATGAAGCGTAGGCACGCGCAAAGGACCTGCATGAACAGCGGTACGTCAGGCGACATTGTCACGGCGATGCCACCGTGTCCACTGAAGCAGGTAGGCGATGGTCCCAGATTTAAAGCATACAGGCGGACCCTTGTGGGCATGCGTGTTGACGTCATCGTGCTCCCAGGTGGCTGTCCGAAATGATCGTCGATGTAACCAAGCTGCTGATTGCAGACGCCCTCATGAAACCGGAAGGGATCACCGCCCACACGGAAGGATGGCGGCAAGCCGGCATCGTAGCGAAGCTCGTCGCATCCAGTTTGAAAAGATTCCGCGGCGCCTCCGGTTATGAAGCGTAGGCACGCGCAAAGGACCTGCATGAACAGCGGTACGTCAGGCGACATTGTCACGGCGATGCCACCGTGTCCACGTCAACAGGTTATTATCGAAACTTCGCACCATTCTTCACCCCGTCATTACCGCCCTAAAGAAGTTTATCCCCGGCAACCCGCACTCCAGCTCACACGAGCTCATTTTTCATTCAGGCTGCAAAGGACTTGAATCACCTTCCTGCCGACGTGGTGCACCATTCATGCCATAAATCCTTCAAGGCATCTATAGAAACCATCATGTATTATTTAAACCCACTCCTATTGTAATACCCTCACGGGGCGTTTGAGGCACTAATAAATAAATAAGTAATTAAATAAGTAAATAAATAAATAAATAATCAAGTTTAGATCTGATTAGTGTTTTGTGTAAGAGAAGCTCTAAGAAAGAAGGTGATCTTGAAAAATTGTGACGTATGTAACCCAGCATGTTTTTTGCCTAATTCATAAGTATATAATTCCACGTATATGATAATATATATGATTTTCTGGGGTACTCACCAAAGAAACGAAAAAAAAACATTTAAGTAGAGTTAGCCAAAGGGTGTCCAAGGTTTCAATCCAAAACGGCTAACTCTGCTGTGGTGCTCTTTCATGCGCCTCTGCAGTTTATACTCATATATAGTTCTTAACAGTTCACATAAATGACGAAGTAAATCTGGACAGTCTGAAGTATTCTGCAAGGTTGCCCGACGGTTTCCTTGAATAAAGCTTTTCATGCCTTGACCAACTGTCATTCATCTGTCTGTATCGTTCAGATTGAATTCAAAAATCAACTGACTTTATTCAGGAAACACCCCTAGTGTATATACAAGCCGATGTCACAGGCACGTGCTGGCTAATCTTCGCAGTCTGTCACTGGAGCTGCTACATGTGACGCATGCGTAGCATACACGATACACCTCTCTTTCTTTAACAGTTTCTTAACGGCGAGATACACTATCAATTTTATTGAAGTTATCGTCGTACCGCAACCGCCTTGGCTGGCGAGTTGCCCTCCGAGACCGTCTTGGGAGCAGTGCAGTGGGTGGAGGTAGGTTTACGTGCAGTCCCGCTTATGTAGTCACTTCTGGCTGGTCGTCATCGTCGCTTTCCGGGTCGCGCCAAAACCGTTCACGCGTCGGAATCAGGTGCCTCCATATTTGACGGAGCACTTTGTCGTCTTCAGTAACGACGCAATATGATCTCGGCGATATAGGTTCCGTGACCTGTGCTTTGCGGGTCCACGCTTTATCTCGTATCCTCACCAATTCTCCTTTCCTGAGCACTGGTAGATCCTTACCACTGTCGAGTTGCCTGCGCCTAAACATGGAATATCTAGTTTAGGGCACGGAGGAAGGAAAAAGGTAAGGAGAGGCCCTGACGTCATTCGTTGTGAAGCCGTGATGAAGCCGGAAGTCGGCCATATTGACTAGGCAAATTCTCCTCTCTTGTTTACATATGAATGCGAAGCAAAAGGCGCGACTCCTTCTCCGGCTCGGAAAGCACGTGGGCTGCGCAGCGCGTGTGTCGTGACGATCCGAAACTAATGGAACTGGGCTCATCACTCTGAGCCAGCGGGACACCTTCAGCGAAATCGCTTCGTCCGAGTAATAACAGGGAGTGACAACAGCTCGCCGACAACGAAGCAACTACGAGAGAATGCGCGCTAGATGTACTGTCAACGGCGAGTGCTTTCACGTCATTATTTCAGCAACTGTACAGACAACACGATCGGTCGTGCGCCTTCTACGGTTGCATTCCGCCACGCGGCCGACACAGCGTCCTGCCACTGTGTCCGTGTTCCGCGTGAAACTCACCGGCATCACCTTTCTGCGACCGTGGTGACTTTGAGCACGGTGCTAGTGGCAGTTGAACGTGGTTGCTGTTACGTTGAGATTACATGCAATGCTGGTGGAGAGTGTACCAAGCGGAACAGAAAAGGTGTTTTAATACGCACATGCAAGTTGTTACTGTACGCACACAACACGAAACTACGTATGTTCACATGGTCTTCACGGCGTCTTGCTGGGTTCAACAGCGTCGTCCGTTGTCACAAGCAGGAGCACTGCTTAACCGTCACTGACCTGCAAGGCGTTCGTCGTCATTCAGCTTCGTCATGGTGCCCAACGCAATTTCGCTGAACACTAACTGCTTCATCCGCGTCATCCGCCGCACGACACATGGGTATGCACTTGTTCTACGCACTGTTGAAACCCCGAGATGGACAAAGGGATTTGTAAACGTTGCTAAGAGTAATGTAACAGCCAGGAAAAGACTGCGTAACCAATAACGCGGCGCAGAGCACAGATATTGTCCGCCACGGCTCAGCACTAGACCTGGACAGGCACACATTCCGCCGCCAGCCGCGGCCGCTCACTGCTAGACCAGCTCCACTGCGCAACACGTAACCATAGCAACGCCGCCATTGTGCCTAGTGAATATGGCCGCCATGATGTCATTTCCGCCACAATTTTTACGCCCTGCACCGGCTGGGCATGCCCTCTCTTTACCTTTCCTTCCTCCGTGAGTTTAGGGGCTGAAGTCGGGAAGCCTGCTTCGTAGCCTCCTGCCTTGGAGCAGGTCGGCCGGAGAACGGCCGTCTTCCAGCGGTGTGGATCGGTAGCTGAGCATGCCCAGACAGAAGTCGTCACGATTCTCTTGTGTCTTTTTCATAATTCGTTTAACTATTCGCAATCTATTTTCCGCTAATCCATTGGACTGCGGGAAGCCAGGACTGGATTTCACGTGCCTGAAGATGCAAAGATGCAAAGGTAGCAAACTCATGAGACGCGAACTGAGGGCCATTGTCACTGCATAGCTTAACGGGGGTTCCATATCGTGAAAAAAATATAGCTTAATTTAGCAATGACCGTGCGAGATGTGGTATTGCTTAGTTTTTTCACCTCCGGAAAGTTTGACTGTGCATCTAACATACAAAAGTATGAGCATCCAACATGCTGAAAAATATCAATGTCAACTCTGTACCAAGTGTGATGCGGCGTGGGTCTAAGCATCATATGCTCGCTTGGTTGCCTATATGTGTACTTTCGGCATACGGCGCAGCTTGTTGACATGTTTTCAATGTCTGCTTTGATTGCGGGCCAGAAAACCAGTCGTCGGGCTCGTGCCTTGCATTTGTGAACGCCCAAATGCCCTTCGTGTATGCGCTGAATCATTTCTTCCCTCATACATTTTGGGACAACTACTTTGGTACCTTTCAACACCACTCCATCTATCAAAGAAAGCTCAGCAGCAAAAGGTTTCATGCAGCCATGAAGATTGCCACTGCCGCTGATGTCACGAATCACTTGTTTCAAGTCCGGGTCTCTTGCAGTTGCGGCAACTATACGATCCAAGGTTTTTCTGCTTACGCGATCTGAGACAGCACCAATTGCGTGAACTTCTATTTCTTCGGTTGAGCCACTGGTGTCCTGGCGTTGGTTGATGGGCGGCAACCTTGAGAGCATGTCGGCCAGCAGCAGTTCTTTCTCTAGTACAAATTCAAGCACATAGTCGTAGTTCAACAAGCGCAGGAAAAACCGCTGAAAGCGTGGCGGCATATAACCGATTCCTTTGGATGCAATGGCTAACAGTGTGCGGTTGTCTGTCTCTACTACTATCTTGCGCCCGTAGCCAAAATGATGAAATTTCTCACACCCGAATGGTATACCCATCGCTTCTTCTTCAAGTTTCGAGTACCTTTGTTCAGTTTCATTCATCACACGTGATGCATACGCAACAGGCCGCCAACTGTCACGTACCGCTGTAGAAGTGCGGCGCCCAGTCCTTGTTCAGGAGCATCAGCAGAAATTTTCGTTTCTCGGGCAGCATCAAAAACGGCCAACAAATGTGCGCTACTTAGCCACGTGGAAATAGCTGATCATTCGTTCGCGTGATTTTCCGACCATTCAAACTTCGTCTCTTTTCTGATGATGCTGCGCAAGAGTTTGGTCTTTTCTGCCAAATGCGGAATGTATTTCCCAAAATAGTTCGCTACACCCAACATCCTATGGACAGCAGCTTTGTCCATTGTCTGCGGCATTTTGACTAGTGACACACTCAGTGTCGCCTTCGGCCTTATCCCATCTTGGCTGATGACGTCACCAAAAACTCAACTTCAGTTAGCCCAAACCTGCACTTGTTCGCGTTAAATGTCAAACCAGCATTTCCCGCCAGTTCCAATGCATTCCGAAGGCGCGTGTCATGTTCTTATTTAGTAGACCCTCAGACAAGGATATACACTACATACACCCGCACCCCAGGAGCCCTGTCAAAAACATCGCTCAGTGTTTTTTGAAGCACTTCCGGAGCCGACGCGATCCCGAAGGGCAGCCTCATAAAGCGGTAGTGGCCGAAAGGTGTACTAAATGTACAAAGTTTTGATGTGGTTTCATCCAAAGGAATTTTGTGGAATCACGAATTAGCATCGAGGCGGCAAAAATATTTAGCGGCAATAAGCTCGGCCTCAATATTGTCACGGGGTCGTGACGTGGCCGAAGACAGGAGACTTCGTGTTGGGGTTTAACTGTTTATTTGGGCGAACCTGTGCCCGGTAAACGGAAAGTCCAATTACAGCAGCAGTCTCGCACAGATAGCAGCCTCGGACTGATACAAAGAGAAGTTTATTAACTTCAAACTAAAAAAAAAACTCTTTACATCATTTATTCATACAGTGCTCGTTTAGATACCCCTCTTGTGCACTATGGGGCATACAAACTCCATTATCCATAGAGGAAACTAGCGGCACATACACAGATCCATACATATATATATATATACATACATACATATATATACATACACATATGCATACACATATATATATAAACTACGCATACATTCGTAAAAAAACCACAAATATATATATTTACAATCACATATACATATATTTACAACAGATCGTGAACATGGGTAGGCATATTTACAATACTTCGACTGGTGCTAGACATACACTTGTAACACAATGTTTTGGGGAGAAGGGGTTAGTAGGGGATTATGGGGGCACGGAGTTTTGCACCTCTGACGAAAAAAAACTTTGTGTGCCAGCGGCGAAGGAACTGGTCCTCCCCGCCAGCTTCCAGTTGCTTGGCCAAGTACTGCACTATTTTCTGCCTGATCATGGCTAGTGCTGGGTAGGCCGCTCTCACTGGGATGTTCTTTACCTCAGCAAGGCACCGGCGTTTCCAAATCACAAAGAGTGTGATGGAAATCACCAGCCTTGTGAAGCAGCCCCTATTCCTTTCGAGGGCCGGGGGAGGGCGGATGCTGAAGCACCTCGCAACCAGGCGCCATACCGACTTGGCCGCCCCGCATTCTAACAACGCGTGGGAGATCGTTTCCTCAGCGCGGCAATTAGGACACTGGCTATTCGGCGTGATGCCGAAACGGTGCAGGCGATGTCTCGTGGGCAAAACTTGCCACTTGCGCTTCCACTCGAAGTCATGTACTTCGCGCGGTCGGTACTTATTGATTTTTTGTTTCCACAGTCCTAGGCTTTTGATGTGCTCCTTTTCTTCTTCGGACAACTGGTTTTCTGTTATCGCTTCGACAATTCGGGCGGGTGGGTCCTTGTCAATGTCGCAGTTCGGGGCTTCTTTTTCTATGATCTTTGTCGTAGTTGCCGCCATCCTGTAAAAGTGTGAGGGCGCTTCCGCGCGCGGGCCAGTGTGTTTGTGGTTTTCCAGATAGTGCGTGATGGTGCTTGTCCAGTAGTTGATTAGATTCTTTCCAACGTAACTCGCTGCGTAATAAAGCATGCGGGTAATCTTGAGGGCCAGTATCTGGCTGGTCATTTGTACGTGTGGGAGGCCGAGGCCACCTTTGTCCTCGGGTAGTTGAAGGAGGTGTCGCTTGACTGGTGCCGGTTTCCCTTCCCATAGCAAGTCGGTGATCACGGTGTTCAGTTGGCTCGCGGTTTTCCTAGGGATCACCGCTACCCTACTGGCGTAGAACGCGAACGCGCAAACGGTGGTCCTTGCTGCTAGCGCTTTTTCACGTAACGTAAGGTTTAGGAGGCGAATGCGGGCAGCTGCCTGCTTTGCCCTCTCGAGGGCTCTCTGCCACGTGGCTGGTGCCACCCCTTCACTGGAGAAGTAGATTCCCAGTACTTTAACGATGGACACCACTTCGATGTTTCCTAGGGCTTCTCTAGGGAAAGTTCCAAATAGCATCGACTTGCTCTTGTCCGCATTTATCGCCGCTCCGGATGCCTGCGCGTATCTTGTGAACGTCGCACTGAAGGCTTGGAGGCTGCTTTCATCCCGAACAAACAGGGAAATGTCGTCCGCGTATGCAAGCACTTTCACCTGCTCCTGGCCCGTCAGTGGGAAGCCCCGAATGCCTTCATGCGCAATAACACTTGTGATCAGCGGCTCGCACGACATGACAAAAAAGGTCGGGCCCAATGGGCATCCTTGCCTTATGCCTCTGCTATACTTGAATGCCGGCGTTGCGACTCCGTTTATCAGAACGGTGCAGGTTAGGTCCTCGTACAAAGTTTTTGCCAGTTTTATAAAACTTGCCGGTAAGCGAAACTCCTGCATCACGTCGAAGAGGTAATGGTGTCGTACCCTGTCAAAAGCTTTAGCTTGGTCTAGGGAAATGAAAACACCATTGAAACCTCTTGTCGTCGCGTATTCGAAAGAGTCACGGATCACTGTGAGGTTCGCAAAAAGCGACCTTCCTGGAATCGCGCACGTTTGGTACGGGCTAATGATGTCCGGTAACAGGAGCTTGAGCCTGTTGTTCAGTATGGTGGCTACCAGCTTGTAATCGGTGTTCAAAAGCGTGATTGGACGCCACGCCGTGGGCTCGTTTGGTTGTGCACCCTCTTTGTGTAGTAAGACAATTTTACCCACTCCGAAGGAGTCGTGTTTCTTAAAGGACCTGAAGATCGCATTTACCATCTCGAGCAAGGGTTCTTCGAGAACTTCGAGAAAAGTCACATAGAAGGCTGCAGTCAGGCCATCAGCGCCTGGGGCAGAATTGGGGGTCATGCTTCTTAAGGCTTCGCGAAGCTCTGCAGGGGAGACTTCAGCGCTAAGGGTTGTTGGCTCCTCCTCCTCCTTAACTCGCTGCAGATGTTTGCATAGTTCTTTGACATGGTCGGGTCCCCGATTGGTGTCTATTGGTTCGGTGTCTTGGAACTGTATGCTGAAGTAGTCTCTGAAGATGTTCTCAATTTCTGCTGGGTCGTCGGTTACAGAACCGTCTAAGCGCTTTGCCTCTGTAATTCGCAAACAGCCATTTCCACGTAATTCCCTCACATCAACTCCGGTCGCCGTGCCCAACAGTCCATGCTCACTTTTAGGTCGCCTCATGGTATCTCTGAGGAGTTGATTGTATTGCTCCTCGAGCGAGGTCAGGTACTCTGTTGTACATGAGGTCAACGTGTCGGCTGCCTTGATGATCTGCATTCGGCGAAGTTCTTTCATCTTTTGTGTATGACGTCTTTTTCTGGCTTTGCCTTCTTTTTGTAACAGGGCCTTCCATTCTTCCTTAAGTTTATCCCACAGAGGGGGGGTAATATGTCCGGCATTTTCTACTGATACGCTGATGACAGCTTTCAAGTTTTCTACGCAAGTCTCATCTCTCAGCAGCTGAGCGTCTATTCTCCAGCTATTGTTATCAGAGTGCGGGCCGGGGGATCCCTTTACCATCGTGACAAGCGGGGCATGATCCGTCTTCTCTTTCAGGTTGGCCGGGAGCGTGAGTACTTCGCATCCTTCAACCAAAGGGAGGAGGAGGTCCGGAAAGTACATCCGGTCTATTCTACTTCCTGCTGATCTAGAGGTACGGGTTGCTACGAAGCGGTCTTTATAGAGGTGTACCCATATGTCCGAGAGGTTTAGGTGCCGAAGGGTTTTCACCAACTCTTTTGCATTGTAGGTTGATCTTCCTTGGCTTGGTCTCCTCACGTCCCGGTTAGAATCTACCACGCAATTAAAATCACCGACCAGTACGTGGGGAATGGGCTCTAGGAGGAGTTCGTGCATCTCTTGAAAGAACTTATTCGTATGTTTTCTTGTCACGGGGGCATAAACGTTCACAATGCGAATCTTTTTGCCTTCGATGAAAATGTCAATCATTATGTACCGACCATTCGCCCCGAAAATACAATGGGATTTTGATCGAAATCTGCCTGATATAAATATTACTCCGACCCCGCATGCTCTCGTGGTCGCCAGAGAGAAAAAGGCGTCGGTATGATGATCTCTGCGGAAGTTAACCACATCCAGCGGCGTTCGGAAATTCGCCTCTTGAATAAAGAGGAGGTCTATGTTCTGGTTCCTAGCGAAACCTAGGATGGCTGCTTGTTTCGCCCTATCTCTAAACCCTCGGATATTCCACGTAGCCAATTTCAAAAAAGCCATCAAAAACCTTAAAAAGAAGAAAACAAAACGCGGGAAGTATCGAGGCTAGCAAGCAGCGTGGCCGTCATCCGCCGATTGGGCACGATGCCAAGAGCTGGAGGGGAGCAGGAAAGAGGGGTGAGCGAATGCACCGAGCAAGATAACCGACAGCCGCGCGCCAACAGAAAGGGGCGAGGAGGGCGCTGCACAAGAAGGAGAAGAGAAGGCAAGTGGGACATAGTGCGGCCAGAGCGAACGAGGGGAAGGAAAAAGGGCCGTGAAGCCGGCGGCAGGCGCGCCGCTTCAGTGACTTGCGTCTCGGGGCTTGGGGGGTGGTTCCCCTTCGCCCACACCGTCTTTCTCGAGCTTCTGAGCCTTCGCGTGTGGTGGAGCGTCGCTATCACTGCTTTGGCCTGCTGGCCCGGGTCTACGCTGCCGGGCCTCCTTGCTGGCTGCCCTCTCACCCAGATACCGCTTATCGTCATCAGGGCGTATTCGTGAGCGCGAGCGAGCTCTCTGCTCTAGCCCAGTGGCCATCTGTCCAGTTTTCGCGTCCGATTTTCGGCTTGGGCGTGCCGAATGGGAGGCGGGGGAGGAAGTCGGTGCAGCATGGTCGCATTCGCTGTCGCCGGGTAGAAAGTATTACCCTTTACTTTTTATGGGGGCGTCGTCGCCGGCTGGGTCTTGGGTGCCGGCCTCCAAGGCCGGGCTGGTCACTGGGGCCCGGACGTTGACGGGTGTGTTTGATAAAGCAAGGAGGGCCTCTCCCTGCTCGTTGGACTCGGGGGTTGCTTCAGCCGCGGTCAGCGAATTCCC
Organism: Rhipicephalus annulatus; assembly: GCA_013436015.1. NCBI lineage: Eukaryota > Metazoa > Arthropoda > Arachnida > Ixodida > Ixodidae > Rhipicephalus > Rhipicephalus annulatus. Next base: position 204,292 of record WOVY01009597.1, read on the forward strand.
GCAGTCATCCCGGCTCGCCGAGGGTGGAGGCGGCTTAGGGGTGGACGATTGCGCCGAACCCGTCTCGATATCGCTAGACTCTGTTTCAGTCGACCTGGTGGTAGTCTCGTCAAAACTCCCGAGCCTCTCCCTCTCACTGGCGGACGGATCGCCCATGCCACTACCTGAAATCAGATCGGAGTCTAAGTCACGGTCCCCGGAAGGGGATCCCCTCTCGGTTGTGCGGGATGCAGACCTGGACGTAAGGACCTGCATGCGCGGCGAGTTAGTTGCTCGGGCAGAGGCGGGGCTGCTTGACTGAGAGTGCGACAAAGCGGATTCAGATAGCGAGAAGAAGCCGCGGGCGGCCAAAGCGTATGAGCGCTTACGAAAGCACTCGCGTGTTCCGTGGTGACCCCCGCAACGTTTACAGTCTGCCGAGCAGCCCTCAGTATCGTGGCCGAAGGTGCCGCACCGCTTACAGTATGCCGTGGTGCACGCAGTCGCCATATGCCCGACCTCACCACAACGCGCGCACACCCGGCGCATGCCTCTGTACTCGCACATGACTTTGTGCCCGCAATAGTGATGAAATTGGGGACTGGGCGGCACATCTCAATTTTAACCACACGTACCCCGTTTAACTTGGTCTGGCGAGTGGCTAGGGTGGCGAAGGAAATGCCCTTCACTTTACCAAACTGGGCTAAGGCGTTGCTAAGGGCCTCGTCTGATAGAAAAGCGGGGTAACGGTAAATGTTCACATATTTGACCGGCGGCCCGACTGCCTCTACTGGCACCCTCGCCCCGTTCACTTCAAATCCTTCCGCCACCATTAGCTTCGTCGCCTGGCCAGCATTGCGGGTGCATACAAGAAATTTTGCGTCCCCCATATGTTGCAGTACTAATACGCTGTCGTCACCAGCTGTCTCTTCAATTGCGTCAATTAACTCATCGACGGAGATATCGCCCTCGGGCGCGGAAAACATGAAACAATTCTCCCTCACCGGGAGTTCAAATGGCGTGGCCATTCTGGTGGGTGGATCCCGCAAGCCGCCGGTTGGGCGTAGCTCGTGGGTGACTTGTAACGTGCAGTCGAGCTGCACTCTGGTAGGAAGCGGCTCAGCCGAGGCGAGTGCCGCGCAGGTTTTGGTGGTACCAGGTGGACCGCAGGGGGACTCCGGGACGGCGGGCGTGAACCGGGGACCTTGCACCTCCTCCTGGCATGGGGTAGGCGGGCTCCAGGCAGCAAGGCCCGAGACCCAGGGGCGGCGGTCGCGCGTACAAGACGCCGGTGCCGCGTAGACTTCTTTTGCCGACTTGAAACCCTGGGGTCGACGTCCGCGTGACGTGACCCCGGGTCTCGCTTGAGGACTCGAAAAGAGACAGCTAGATCGGCGAACGCAGCGTCGGCCTTCGATCAACAACTGACAAGTGGCGAAGCGCGTCGGCATTTATACTCTTGCCGTCGAATGTTCTAGCGTTATCGCTGGCGGTGGCGTAGGTTCCAGAACAATCTGTGCCGTTCGCACAGTGGGCGTGATCTTATCGAAATGATTTACTACAGTCCGGAACCTTCTCGAAAACTGCAGGCGCGGTTTGCGCTGAGAATCGTGTGGTGTTTTGGGACGATAACAAAAACTTGGGAAATGGAACGTGGCATTGCCCCCCTCTGAAAAAAAAGCATCGTCCCGATGCTTTAAGTAAAGATGAAAGTACAATAATAATACAAAAAAGTACAACGAATAAATTACGATACAACAATAATACAAAAACACTCGTTCAGTTTGTTAACGCGCATGAAACGGCTTGAGGCGCGCGACATGGACGACTTCAGGTCGTGATCGGCGTCGTTGAGAGTTCGTGATGCCGTCGGGGACAACCTCGTAATCAAGTGGGCCGAGACGTCGAACCAGCCTGTACGGTCCGTAGTACCGTCGCAGAAGCTTTTCACTTAGTCCACGTCGGTGTATCGGCGTCCACACCCAAACACGTTCACCCGGCTGGTATTCCATGAAGCGTCGTCGAAGGTTGTAACGGTGGCTGTCGGTCGTCTGTTGATTCTTGATACGGAGACGCGCAAGTTGTCGGGCTTCTTCGGCGCGTTGAAGGTACTCGCTCACATCGAGGTTTTCTTCGTCGGTGATATTGGGTAACATAAAATCGAGCGTTGTTGCCGGGCTCCTTCCGTAGACCAATTTGTATGGAGATATCTGCGTCGTCTCCTGCACCGCCGTGTTGTATGCGAAGGTCACATACGGAAGAATGGCGTCCCAACTCTTGTGTTCAACATCGACGTACATCGACGGCATGTTGGCGATCGTCTTGTTAAGCCGCTCGGTGAGGCCGTTGGTCTGTGGGTGGTACGCTGCCGTCCGGCGGTGGTTTGTTTGGCTGTATGCCAAGATCGCTTGAGTTAAGTCGGCAGTGAATGCCGTTCGTCTGTCGGTGATAAGGACCTCCGGGGCGCCGTGACGTAGGACGATATTTTCGACGAAGAACTTAGCTACCTAGGATGCACTGCCTTTTGGCAGGGCTTTTGTCTCGGCGTAGCGGGTGAGGTAGTCGGTAGCTACCACGATCCACTTGTTTCCGAAAGCCGGCGTCGGGAATGGCCCCAGTAGGTCCATACCATTCTGCTGGAAAGGTCGGCAAGGTAGATCAATTGGCTGCAGAAGTCCCACTGGCCTTGTTGGCGGTGTCTTGCGTCACTGGCAGTCCCGGCATGTTATCACATAACGAGTGATGTCGGTGGTTTGACGTGGCCAGTAGTACATTTCTTGTATCCTCGCGAGCGTGCGAGAAACACCCAGGTGCCCTGCCGTCGGATCGTCGTGCAGGGCCTGCAGGAGTTCTGCTGGTCGCAGAGCTGAAGGCACCACAAGGAGGTACTTAGCCCGAAGCGGTGAAAAGTTTTTCTTTTGTAGAAAACCCTTTTGTAGAAAGACCGACGCAAGTGCGCGCTTGAATACCTTCGGGACTTCGGCGGTTTTGCCTTCGAGGTATTCTATTAGGGCCTTAAGTTCCGGGTCGGCCCTCTGTCGTTCAGCGAAGTCATCGGTAGTTATCGTTCCTAAGAAATAGTCGTCATCCGGGTCGTCGGGTAGCGGTTGGTCGACAGGCGCACGAGAGAGACAGTCGACGTCAGAGTGTTTTTTGCCGGACTTGTAAATGACAGTAATGTCATACTCTTGAAGTCTCAGGCTCCATCATGTGAGGCGACCTGAAGGGTCCTTCAAGGTGGCTAGCCAACACAATGCGTGGTGGTCGCTCACAACTTTGAAGGGCCTGCCGTAGAGGTAGGGGCGAAATTTCGACGTAGCCCAGATGATGGCAAGGCACTCCTTTTCTGTTGTGGAATAATTTGCTTCTGCTTTCGATAGCGATCGGCTGGCTTAACTAATAACCCTTTCAAGTCCGTCAGCCCTCTGCACAAGAACTGCGCCAAGACCTACGCTGCTTGCGTCAGTATGTATTTCTGTCTCAGCGAATTCGTCGAAATGGGCAAGTTACGGAGGCGTCTGGAGGCGATGTTTAAGCTCCTGGAAAGCGTGTTCCTGCGGCGTTTCCCACTTAAACTCCACGTCGGCCTTGGTAAGGTTAGTGAGAGGATCGGCGATGCGGGCGAAGTTTTTCACGAACCGTCTATAATAGGCACACAGGCCCAGAAATCGGCCCACGGCTTTCTTGTCCGTGGGCTGCGGGAAGTCGGCGATGGCGGCTGTTTTCCGTGGATCGGGACGAACTCCAGACTTGCTGATAACGTGCTCCAGAAACAAGAGCTCCTCATACGCAAATCTGCACTTTTCTTGCATCAGTGTGAGTCCGGACATCTTGATGGCTTGAAGTACAGCTTCAAGGCGCCGAAGATGTTCGTCGAAACTCGAGGAAAACATGACGACGTCGTCCAAGTACACAAGGCAAGTCTGCCACTTCAATCCTGCCAGTACTGTATCCATAACGCGTTGAAAAGTTGCAGGCGCTGAGCAAAGACCGAAGGGCATCACCTTAAACTCGAAGAGGCCGTCCCGTGTGATAAACGCCGTCTTCTCTTGGTCTCTTTCGTCGACTTCGATTTGCCAATTGCCAGTCTTGAGGTCCATTGACGAAAAGTACTTGGCGTTATGTAGCCGATCAAGTGCGTCGTCTATTCGTGGGAGAGGATACACGTCCTTTCTTGTGATTTTGTTCAGGCGGCGATAATCGACGCAGAAACGTAGGGTCCCATCTTTTTTCTTCACTAACACGACGGGGGATGCCCATGGACTCTTGGACGGCTGGATAATGTCATCCCGCAGCATTTCATCAACTTGTCTCTTCATGGCCTCACGTTCTCGCGTCGGAACCCTGTACGGACTCTGACGGAGTGGTCTGGCATTTTCTTCGGTTATGATGCAATGTTTCGTGATTGGGGTCTGCCGAATTTTCAATGACGACGAAAAGCAATCTTCGTATTGCAGGAGCAGGGCCTTGAGCTGTTCTTGCTTATCGTTCGGAAGTCTGGGATTGACGTCGAAAGCTATGGGAGGGGCTTGGTTCCTCTGAGCAGGTTTCGCAGAATCGGCGAGGGCGAAAGCGCTGGTTGCTTCGACAATTTCTTCGATGTATGCGACCGTCGTTCCTTTGTTCACATGTTTGTACTCATTGCTAAAATTCGTGAGCATAACGATAGCTTTGCCTCCCCGCAGCTCTGAAATTCCTCTTGCGACGCAAATATTTCGGGTGACCAACAGATGCTGACTACCTTCAACGACGCCTTTCATGTCAGGTGATTTAGGAGCGCCGACTAAAATAATGACGCTTGAGCGAGGCGGAATGGTGATTTGTTTTTCCAGCACATTCAAGGCATGGTGTCCTGACGGAGTGCACGGCGGCAGTGCTTCTTCTGTGGATAACGTTATCGACTTTGTTTTTAGGTTGATGACAGCATCATGGAGGCATAAGAAGTCCATGCCAAGGATGACATCTCTCGAGCAACGCTGTAGGACTACAAAGTCTGTAGGATAAATACGGCCGTTAATGGTGACTCTCGCTGTGCAGATTCCTGCAGGCGTTACGAGACGACCTCCGGCTGTGCGGATTTCAGGGCCTTTCCAAGCTGTCCTAACTTTTTTTAACTTCGCGGCGAACGACCCACTGATGGCAGAATAGTCGGCTCCAGTATCGACGAGAGCGGTCACACTGTGGCCGTCGATAAGAACGTCAAGGTCGCTAGTTTGCCGTCTCGCATTACAGTTAGGGCGTGTCGTCGGGTCAAGGCTGGGTCGGCTTGTTCCGCTGCTTCCATGTTGCGTCGTCAGGCCACCTTCGGTAAGTGAGTTTTCGCCGTCAAAGCTTTGCCTGTTTCGCGTTGTGTTCGGAAAGCTCCGTCGCGGCGTCGTCGTCGTCGGAGGATCTTCGGTAGTTCGTCGCACAGCAACCGCACCTCCACCAGTTGCTGCCCTTAGTTTCCCGGATACGGGCTAGGTGACTGGCCCCGCGTTGGGCCAGAGTACTGCCGGTGGTGCGGTGACGTGCGGCGGCTGGGCGACGGCGAACGCGAAGGGCTTCGTGGTGTCCACCGAGTTTCTGTCAGGTAGTCGGCGATGTCACGTGGTCGTTCTCCTGGCTGTGGACGCGGTGCATTGACGGCGAAGCCACGCAGTCCCATCTGTCGGTACTGGCAACGGCGGTATGTGTGTCCGGCCTCGCCGCAGTGGTAGCAGAGCGGGCGATGATCAGGGGTGCGCCAGACGTCTGTCTTCCTCGGTGCACTGCGCTGGGCCGCTGGCGAACGGTATGACGTCGGTGGGGGTGGTGGCGGCAGTGGCGTCTGTCGACGGAAGTGCGATGGGGCGGCGTTTTGGCGTGGACGGGGAGGAGCGTTGTGGCGCAGTGCAGCGGCGTAGCTCACAGCTTCCGGCTCGGGCAGCGGTGCGTGGAGAATTTGAAGCGATTGCCGAACTTCTTCTCTCACAATGTCGGCGATTGAATCGACTTGAGGCTGTGCCGAAGGCAACAGCTTGCGCAGCTCTTCCCGCACGATCGCACGGATCGTATCACGTAGGTCTCCGGAGTTACCGGCTTGAGCAGCAGCGCAGTCTGCAGTCAGGTGACGATTATACTGTCTGTTGCGCATGTCCAGGGTCTTTTCGATAGTGGTCGCTTCGGCTACAAATTCTGGAACGGTTTTCGGTGGGTTTCTCATCAGTCCCGCGAAGAGCTCCTGTTTGACCCCTCGCATGAGGAAACGAACTTTTTTCTCCTCAGACATGTCTGGGTCAGCGTGACGGAATAGTCGGGTCATTTCTTCTGTGAAATTGGCGACATTTTCTTTTGGTAGCTGAACCCGGGTCTCTAATAAAGCAGCGGCCCTCTCTTTGCGAGCGACGCTCGCGAACGTTTGCAGGAATGCGCCGCAGAAAACATCCCACGTTCGGAGCGTGGACTCTCGATTTTCGAGCCAGGTCCTTGCGGTGTCTTCCAAATAGAAGAACACACGACGCAGCTTTTCGTCATGGTCCCAGTGGTTGAGGGTGGCCACATGGTCGTATGTTTCTAGCCAGGACTTCGGGTCTTCGAACGATGAGCCATGGAAAATTGGTGGTTCCCTGGGTTGATGCAATGCCATCGTGGGCTGGGACGCTGCAGTTGTCATTGTCGCTGCAGTCGCGGTCATGGCCTTGGTCTTCCGCGCCTTGTCTTGTAGAAGCCCGTACTCCGGTGGTAGCCCTTGCTGTCGGCGGCTTGTTCGCTGCTCCTGGTTGGCGTCGGTGTCTTCTCCGCGACGTGGGCTGGGTTCACGGCTTGACGGGGGCGTCCGGTACATGAACGAAGCAGCACCTCCACCAGATAGATGTCACAGGGTCGTGACGTGGCCGAAGACAGGAGACTTCGTGTTGGGATTTAACTGTTTATTTGGGCGAACCTGTGCCCGGTAAACGGAAAGTCCAATTACAGCAGCCGTCTCGCACAGATAGCAGTCTCGGACTGATTGCGGCGAACGGAGCGTCGGCCTTCGATCAACAACTGACAAGCGGCGAAGCGCGTCGGCATTTATACTCTTGCCGTCGAATGTTCTAGCGTTATCGCTGGCGGTGGCGTAGGTTCCAGAAGAATCTGTACCGTTCGCACAGTGGGCGTGATCTTATCGAAATGATCCACTACAGTCCGGAACCTTCTCGAAAACTGCAGGTGCGGTTTGCGCTGAGAATCGTGTGGTGTTTTGGGACGATAACAAAAACTTGGGAAATGGAACGTGGCAATATCTTCACGTTTAGGCATCTGATAGTGTTCGTGCTTCAGGCATGCATTGATATGCCTGGGATCAGTGCATACCCGTAGTGATTCGTCCTTTTTACGTACGATCACAAGCGGGCTTACCCAGACCGTTGGTTCCGTCACTCTCGCGATGATGCCACCCCGTTTCATGCGGTCGAGTTCCTCCCGCAGCGGTTCTTGCAGTGTCAAGGGCACGCGTCGTGCTGGCTGGACTACAGGCACTGATCCAGTACGTAGTACCATCTGATACTGCCGTTTTACACAGCCAGCTCTACGGTAAAGGTGAGGAAATTCCTTCAATACTTCATAAGCGCCGATGTCGGCTGCATCCACCGTTTTCGTGACCAATCCCAGCGCCTCACTTCCACGTAGTCCGAGTATTGTCTGGTTACCTTTCTTGACTATGAAAAAGTCGAAGTGACCAGACCGATTTTTGATGGCCACCGGAAAGTTCGCAATACCGAAGTGTTTGATAGCGTCACCACTATAGGTCCGTAGAGTGGGGCTGCTTGGCTTCGAGCTGTGTCTACCTTTGCACTTTCAATAGACCGAGTATGGCAGCAAGTTTGATTGGGAGCCTGTGTCAACTTTCAAGAATGCATCTTGGTCGGCCACTTTAGCTTTTATGATCCAGTCCGTCGAACTTCGCACGCTGCAAGCTTTTACGTCAAGGACGTCGAAGGTGTCCGGGTCATTGACGACTTCACCTACTGTAGGCCCTTTCTTACAACATGTTGCAAAGTGATTTGCGCCTCCGCTGACAAAAGATGTCTTTCCAAACACCGGGCACCTGCTTCTTTCATGCAACCGGTTGCATTTCGTGAACTTGAACGGGCATTTTTTTACCACCGAGACATGCTTTTCGGCCTCCACCCACGTCTCGTTCTGTTGACTCGCCAGTTTCACAGCTTTGCGAATTTGTTCTGTTTTAGCCAACGTGAGGTTTTTCACTTTCAGGAGCTTCTCCCGCAACTTTGGGTGTCTTATACCGAACACCACCTGGTCGCGTATCATTGACTTGGCCAACTGACCAAAGTTGCAGCTTCGGGACAATTTTCGCAGATCACGCAGGAAATGCTCAACGGGCTCGGCTTCGTTCTGGGTTCTTGGCCGGAATATGTACCTTTCATAGACTTCATTTATTTGTTCTTGATAGTATTCCTTAAACTTCCGCACGACCGTCGCGTAGTTATCCTTGCTTTCAGTTTCCAGAAAGGTGAAGTTAAACACTTCGAGTGCATCGTCGCCGGCCACACTGAGCAGCAGCGCAGCCTTCACAGCTTCTGACCTTGGCTCTTTCGCTGTTGCTGTCGCTTGAAGAAACAGCTTGAACTTCTGGAGGAACAAGTCCCAATTCTTCGCAATGTTGCCGGAAAGTTGCAGGTGCTCCGGTGGCTTAACTAGTCGTTCCATTGCCCCGAATACGTACGCCAACAACAACCTGTCGTACTCATCGAGCCATCCCACTTCCGACACCATATATTGTTTAGATTGAATGCAAGAATCAACTGACTTTATTCAGGAAACATCCCTAGTATATATACAAGCCGATGTCACAGGCACATGCTGGTCAATCTTCGCAGTCTGTCACTGGAGCTGCTACATGCGATGCATGCGTAGCATACACGATACAGTCAATGCGTCAACCAAGGTATTCGGCTACTGACCCGCAGGTCACGGGTTCGAATCCCGGCGGTGGCGGCTGCATTTCCGATGGAGGCGGAAATGTTGTAGGCCCGTGTGCTCAGATTTGGGTGCACGTTAAAGAACCCCAGGTGGTCGAAATTTCCGGAGCCCTCCACGACGGCGTCTCTCATTATCATATGGTGGTTTTGGGACGTTAAACTCCACATATCCCATATCCCCATGCGTCAACCAGGCAATGGCAGGGCATGTAGGTTTCAGGTGAGCTTACCTGCATCTCCCATGCACACTTACTACCTATATGAAATGTTTGCAATGCAACATCGCGGTTTAGAGGCCTTTTCTCTTCGGGGCGGCGTGATTTTTTTGTTTTTTTTTCTGAGTAGCGCCTGTCGATATTGCTTTTTAAACACAAAACTGTTTTATGCAGGTGTCCACCACGACTCCGCTCACGTACTTCTGTCACGGAAGTGATCTTTAAAAAGCATCTGTCATGTGGTATTGAACCAGCAACTCCTTGATCCTCCGCGCGCGGCACCAACCACTACGCCACAAAGCGTACGTTGTTTGGAGTGCTAACGGCAAGCCGTTTATATGCACTATACATCGTTTAGCAGTCTTTAAAGCTTTGAAACTTTAGCGCGTTTTCGTTATCAGAGGCGAGATGGCGCAATAGGCTCACGTTGGGTAAGGTCTTTTAGTCTTATGAAAGTACTGTCATTCATTGTACGCGCTGCCATGCACGCTGCCTCCTTTCTCCTCGCCGATTTCGAGTCCTTCGTCCTCTCGTTCCCCGCTGTTGACTTATCCCGCCCCCCATTTCCCTTTACCTTACTTTAACTTTCACTCTCACTTTTCCTTCAACCCTAGTTGAGGTGTTCTCACATGAGTGACAGTTATCGGGCACTCCCCACACCTCATTTTTTTACCTTTTCGCCTTTTCCTAAAAATTTGCACCCTCCCCACTTCCGCCGTTGTTACTGCTCGATGATTGGTCTCCTTCGCGGTTGCCCTCAGAGGCACGCGGATTCTGCGTCCTGCTGACTTTGTTTTTTGCTCCCGCCATTTTTTACAGGGGCTGCGTGTAGCTCGTGTATAGCGAACACAGCGCACGCTTTGTTTTCTGCGCTGTTTCCCGGCGCTAAGGCGTGTGGTTGCGCCTATAACTGTTGCAACCAGAATACGAATAGCTATGCTTTTTTACGATATCACGATGGCTTTCGTAAAAAGCAAATTCTGCACAACATCGGCCGAAAGAACTTAGTTCCCACAATTCAGAACATGTTCTTTGCGAGGTGAGGCGCATTTCTTATTGTTCGTATGAAGGCATCACCGAACGCTGGTTTCAAGTATTCTTTGCGTGATGAACGTCGTCATTTTTTCTATTGGCTAACTGTGCGTCGCATAACAATCGAGTTTTCCTCGATATGCTGAATACAGAGACTACATAAATACGAGACTACATAAAATCGCAAGCCGGCCACTCTTATTCAGTCTAAAATGAACTACAGAAACTACTTTCCACCGGGAGCAGTTACCTGCTATAATACTGTTTCTCTATTGCGTTTGATTGCTAGAACCCGTTGAACCAACCATCATTCCAACTATTGTTCTTGGATCAGAATCGTGGCTTCATGCAGATACTGCTGATGAAGAAGTATTTCCAAGTGGTTATGTTTGCTATTGCAGGGATTGAAATCGCTTTCGCGGCGGAGTGCTTATTCTAGTTGTTCCCAGATAATAGATATTAAGTGCATTGAAAGCGAAATGCTATGGGTAAAGAATAGATTTAAAAATGGTCGCTCAGCATCCGTATGTTCGTTCTATCATCCACCACGGAGATTAACGTTCTTGAGGACTTAGCAACGCAATTGAAAAAGTGGACAGTGATTACTTATTTATTGGTGGAGATTTCAATCTTCCAGGTATCAATTGGTCACAGGCAGATATCATTTCTAGTGCTTGCAGCCAGTCAAGCAAAGAACTGCTAAGGTCATGTAGCCTCTTTGGGTTAACACAGCTTGTTCTGGAGCCCACAAGAAGAAAAAATGTTTTAGATTTGCTTTTTTACCAATGCGCCTGAGTCGGCGCGATCAACACTAGTACTGCCGAGCATAAGTGATCATGGCGCTGTCCTAGGCGATATGAAGTTGCAATGCGTCAAAATTCCGAACAGTGGCACCCGTCGAATTTTCACCCATGAGAAAACCCGTATCTCTGATATAGCCTTCGCTTTAAACGCTTTTTATGGCACATTTCAAAAACACTCCCGGAATTTACGAATGTTGAAGAGTTGTGGCAAACATTTAAAGGAAAAATGCTGGAACTGCGCGAAAAGTATGCGCCTTCATGGTTTGTAACTGCCAGGCGCCGCAAAAGCAAACAATGGTATTGACGTGACGTTAAACACAGGGCCATGTAACGTGCACGTGTTGACTGTGCTTATAAAAAAACCCTTCATTAAATATGAGCCATAAACTTACACATAAACAGTTGATATGACAGCAGCTCTGAAAACAGCTAAAGATCATTTTTTTCATACATTTCAACTGCGCATAAGGAAGCGCCCTAAGGAACTGTGGAAATTTAAGTCAAACAGCAAATACGTCTCATCAATTCCAGCTTTCGATGATAATGGCACCACTATCCATAATGATGTGGATAAAGCTGAGGGCTTTATCTTAATTTTTAGTTCCGTGTATGCCCCTCGGGTTAAGATCACTGACACCTTCGCAAAGTCGTCTGAGATAGTGGCGGAAAGAATGAGCGATATTCTTATTGGCAAGCATGGAATAAAGGCTTTTATTAAAATCATGAACGCCTCTAAAGCCACAGTGCCTGATGATTTATCACCTGCATTGTTTTCTTTGTGCCCACGCGAAGTATCTAAATATCTGCGCGTCATTTACACTAAGTCCGATTCTTAATTGGGGTTTAATGTCCCAAAACCACCATATGATTATGAGAGACGCTGTAGTGGAGCGCTCCAGAAATTTCGACCACGTGGGGTTCTTTGACGTGCACCCAAATCTGAACACACGGGCCTACAATATCTCCTACTCCATCAGAATTGTAGCCACCACAGCTGGGGTATGAACCCGAGACCTGCTGGTCAGCAGCCGAGCACCTTAGCCACCAGACCACCGCGGCGGGGCACTTACGCTAAGTTTTTAGAAGAATCTTTATTACCCGATGACTGGAAACTTGCCAACGTAGTGCCCGTTCACAAGAGTGGACCGAAAAGTAGTGTTTTATATTATAGGCCAATTTCACTCACAAGTGTTGCATGCAAAATACTTGAACATGTTCGGTCTACCAATATAATGACTCATATGAACACTGTTCCTTAGTTAATCCTCAGAAACGCGGTTTTCGTAGTCTTTTTTCCAGCACAACACAGTTACTTGAAATGACACAAGACTTATCCTCTACTTTAGATAAGTGTTTCTCTGTTGACTGCTCTTTCCTAGATTAAAAAAAAAGCATTTGACATCGTACCCTACTTTTTATTGATTGAAAAACTAGAAATGTGTAAAGTGAATGACATAGTTGTCAACTCGATAAGCAAGTGTTTATATTTAAGGAGGCAAAAGGTTGTTAACAATAGTAAGTCATCCCGGGAAGTTGATATGTCCCCTGGAATGCCTCAAGGGTCATGTCTTGGGTCCGCTGTTGTTCCTTATCTACATAAATGACACTTGTTCCGGTTTTTCATGATATGTCAAACTATTTGCCGACGACTCTGTTTTGTACAGGTCTATATATAGCTCCTATGATTGCTCTACTCTCCTAAACTATTATGACACAGTTTCTGAATGACGTGGAAAGCGGCGTATGTTTATTTGCAAAAAAAAGAGCGCACATGTGTTTCACTGGGAAAAAGACACAACATGACTCATTTTACAATGTAATTTCAACCAGGCTGCTAACAGTTCGTGAACACAAGCATCTCGGTGTATATTTTACACCGGAACTCTCCTGAAGCCGTCAAATCATTCGCGTCGCAAGTAAAGCAGGCCGCGTGTCAAGTTTCCAGCGCAGAAACGCAAGTAAGTTACCACTTGATTCCAAGAAACAACTATATATGAGTAACATTCGATCTGTCTTAGATTACGCTTGTGCTATGTGCGATCCGTGGAAGGCATGTGATGTGTCCAATTTAGAAAGAATTCAAAACATGGCTGTTGAGTCTGTCTTCCCTGATTTTACCAAAAACTTCAGCGTTTCAAAAAGCAAAAGAAAAGCTTGGTTGGGAACTTCTAGACAAGCGAAGGGAATGTCTGACGTCGAAAATTTTTCACAAAATATTTCATAGTCATACAGGTCTGGACCCCTCAAGATAGTTTCGCAAACCTGACAACGTTTCACAGCGACTAGATCATGACAATCAGATAAGAGAAATAAGCTGCCGCACTTACGCAATCATAATGTCATTTCTCCCAGGACGACAGCATGCTGTAATAGGTTGCCTTCTGAAGTAGCAGAGGTTACTTCACATGAAATATTTCCAAAATTACTTCTCGGTCTAGAGTAGTGTACTCGCGAGGATGTGTAGGGACAAGACGGTGCTGTGAAGCGGCTTTGTATTGTCTACTCTCACGTGCCGCTACGTATAGTTGACAAAGAATCGCGTTATAAATGTGTTACAGAAGTGTGAGTATCTGGATTGACTGTTAAAATTTTGTATTTCCCTCCCCCACTCTAATGCCCTTGGGCGCTGTGGGTACTATGATAAATAAATAAATAAACATGAATGGGGAACTTCAAGTGAACGGACCAATTGATCGAGGTGGCACTGGTGATGGTCCCCAATGAGAAAGGAAAGTAACTTCTGTTGGTCCTGTGGAACACAATTGGGTCGCGCATCCGGCTCGGTCCCACGTCAGGACCGGCAAATGTTTCCTTTTTTATGGAGGGGGGGGGGAATCAACACATGAAGGAATCATGGCAGTGCGATTTGGTGCTAGACAAAAAGAAAAACGCAAGAAGTGCGAGAAAACTATCGAGAAAAAATAATAACCTCCTGATAGTGAAAATGACTCGCTAGGTGACGTAACGCTACAGCACTGGGACGTCATTATGGCACCAACAGTTTTGCAACGTGTGACCTGATGATTTCGTCATAAGCTACTGTCTTGTTGTGATGACAATTTTCGCATTACCTGTTCTCGACCATGCGATACGTCTTCGACGCGTAAAGCGGGCTGTCATTAATCACGTCGTTATTTTTGGGATTAGCGACCATGACTTTATTGTGGCCCACGTTCAGATAGTCCTCTCTTTTTGTGCGCATAATCGGCACAGGTAGATATATTTTTTGATAAAAAATGATGCTTTGTTATCGATTGACCTTGCCATTTATCTGAAATATTTTAATAATTTAGCTCAGTCCACAGATTGCCATGCCCTGTGGAATACATTTTGCTTCACTCTAAAGCAAATGGTAAACAAGCATGTTCCAAGTAAACATTTGTCAGCTAAACAACGTAGTGATAAGCCTTGGGTTACTCCGGAAGTCAAGCGAACGTTCAATAATAGACATCGTCTCCCGAATGATTATAGAAAGCAACGCAATCTTGGTGTAATCACGGTGCTAAGGTCGCTTGGAAAAGATATAAAAAACAAGATTGTCTATAAGAAAATTATCTACTGCATTGGGCCAAATGTCACAAAATGACTCGAAAGAAATGTGGAAGTATTTAAAATCAATCAGCAAAGAATCTATTAGCATCTCGAACATAAACGATGGCGGAGTTTTTTTATTTTGATGACACCGATAAAGCTTCGGATTTAAATCCCCATTTTCAGGTTTCTTTTACGCACACTTGTCACAGTGACGTACCGTGTATTCCTGGCAATGTTTTTATACCTATGCCAGAGCTGCTGTTAACACATGGTGGTATACTTAAGTTTCTTAAGAAAATAAAGACGTCTTCTGCAAATGGTCCTGATGGTGTACCCTTTTATGTGTTAAAAGCTTGCTTAGATGTAATTGCCCACTACCTTGCAATAATCTTTGAGAAATCATTGCGTACTTTTTGTTTACCTATTGAATGGAAAGTCGCGAGTGTGGTTGCGATACATAAGTGTGGCCCAAGAATTATTGTCTCCAACTACGGGCCAATTTCTCTAACGAGCGTGTGCAATAAAACAACGGAGAAAATAGTCTATAGCGTCGTTATGAAACACCTAAAAAGTGACATATTTTTTTTTACCGAATCTCAGCATGAACTTCGGCCTAATGTTTCCTGTTCAGCACAGCTCACAGAATTCATTCATAATCTTTTTTACTCATTTGACTTTGGGGTGCAGATGGACTGCATCTTCCTGCACTCTCAGAAAGCGTTTGATTCTGAGCGCTATGTTATGCTGCTACATAAGCTCTCATTCCTTGACCATGCCTTTAATGTACCATGCTTTAATAGACCAGGTGTTATCTTCAAGACTGGATCCAACGTGTCGTAATAATGATTCTCAACCTGAATATGTTGCTGTTACTTTAGGAGTTCCACAGGGATCAGGGATCTCTGTTAGGACCTTTGCTATTTGTAGACTACATCAACGGTACTGCTCAGGATGTCTGATTGAAAGTACGTCTGTATGTGGATCATTGTGTCGTTTACCATTGTATTACATCTACCTCTGACTATGTTTTTTGCAACGTGAGTTAGACAGCATTATGCGCAGGTGCGATAGGAGGCCTATGTCTTTGAACCCTAGGAAGTGCCAGTGAGGCTCCTTCACTCGTAAATGCGACCCATGTCTTTTTCATTACACATTAGATACCATCCAGCTAACGCGAGTAACTGAGTATAAATACCTTGTTGTTTACTTTTCATCAAATCTTACCTGAACTATCAAATCATCAAATCTCATCAAATCTTTTCATCAAATCAAAAATTTCATCAAATCTTACCTGAACGTGCGATATACCACAGCGAGATCCTGCAGAATGTTAAATTTTGTTAAACAAAACTTCCGGTTAGCTTTTCCCAAAGTCAGAGAACTACTCTACTTTTCGAATGTCCGACCTGTGTTAAAGTACGCACTAGTGACGTGGGACCCACAAACGAAAACTTTGTTGAGTATGTTCGAGATCCTACAAAACCGCGTGGCTCGTTTTGTGGCTAGCAACTATGACTTCAATGTCATTGGGAGGGGGAGTAATTTAAAATGGAAAGAAGTGAAAAGTGAGCCCCGTAACTGTCTCTCAGGGGGAGGACACCTCAACAGTAGCTCGCGAGGGATGGGTGTAGAGAAGGAAATAATAGGATAGGAGTAAAAGATCAAGAGATATAAAGAGAGGAAAGAGAGAGCGAGGCACAGGGAGAGCGAAAGACGGAAGTAAGGAGAAATTTGAAAAGATGGACATGGTCGCAGGAGTCTGAGGACGGGGCTCCACTCCGCGAGAGCTCTGGTCGGCGTCAGGAGATGGCGTAGGGCGAACCCAGACGCCCAGAGCTGCGTTGTCGTTGGAGATCGCGGGGCCACAACCAGTCAGCACGAAATCCAGTGAGCGAATGTCACTGTGATTAGGTTAGAGTGGGATTTGTTAGTTTCCTGTAGAAAAAAACTTGGGATTAAAAAACTGCTATTCAAAATATTTCATTGGTTGATCAAAATAAATGAAGAATCTTGCCTTTCACCTCCCCATTTCTTATTCAGGAGGACTTACCACCCTCTAAAATTAAGCGGGGGGAGGGAGGGAGTGATTTTAAGTGAAAAGAAGAGAAAAGTGAGCCCCGTAACTGTCTCTTATCGGGAGAACACCTCAACAGTAGCTCATGAGGGTAGGGGGAGGGGTAGAGAAGAAGGCGGCTGCGTTTCCGATGGAGGCGGAACCGTTGTAGGCCCGTGTGCTCAGATTTGAGCGCACGTTAAAGAACCCCGGGTGGTCAAAGTTTCCGGAGCCCACCACTACGGCGTCTCTCATAATAATATGGTGGTTTTGGGACGTTAAACCCCACATATCAATCTTTATCAGGGGTAGAGAAGGGATTAAAAGGTAAAGAGATAGAGAGAGGTGGGAGAGAGCGAGGCGCAGGGACAGCGAGCGACGGAAGTAAGGAGAGGACAGGAAAGATGGACATTGTTGCAGGAGTTCGAAAACGGGGCACCACTGGCGAGATCTCGTGTCGGTGACAGGAGATGGCGTATGGCTAATCCAATCAGCCAGAGCAGCGCTGTCGAAGATCGGCGTCAGGAGATGGCGTAGGGCCAGCCCAGTTGGCCAGAGCTACGCTGACGCCAGAGATCTCGAGGACACAACCGGTCGGCACGAAGCTAAAATTAGGTGAAAATTTTTACCTAACAAACAATTACCAGTATTCGGCGGCCACAAGATATTGCAGACTGCTGCACTGAAGCATCTTTCAGAGACATACTGCTACACTCATAGCTACATTTTTTATGATCTGTTTTTTGTTCATCTTGTTTTTTTAAAAAGTTTTTTTGGAGGCTTATGTGACGCTGGGCATTTCTCCTCTGCAATAATGCCCTCGGGTGGTGCATGTATATTCAAAATTATATATAAAATAAATAATTCAGGCATCTAAGGTTTCGCCTGAATGGTAAGCACGCCTGTGATAATGCAGGTGGGGAGCGTCAGCTTGCATTGTTTTTTAGTTCGCTATCTGTTACTGAATTTGGATGCCACGCAGACCTAACTGGGTGCCGATTGTTATCTGCTTTTCTGGCGCATACAGGTGATGTGCAAGGAGTGTTAACGTCATCAAGCTCGTTTGCTGGTGATATTAGCTTCGAGACAGATGCCTAAATTGTCGCTGTCATGGTGAATACTTTGAGAATAACTTTTTGTGTTTTCTGGGAGAATCATTAGCTCCCCCCCCCAAAAAAAAGACCACTGGCGTCGCTGTGGTCACGCTGATGTGACGTCACGGCAAGGACTCGCGTTATCCGCCACCTCTTGTCTCCTTTTTCTGCACTCTCCACCTACCCACGTTTTAGCGATCATCATCATCATCAGCCTGACTACGTCCACTGCAGGACAAAGGCCTCTCCCATTTTCCGCCAGTTAACCCGGTCCTGTGCTTGCTGTTGCCAATTTATACCCGCAAACTTCTTAATCTCGTCTGCCCACCTAACCTTCTGTCTCCCCCTACCCCACTTCCCTTCTCTGGGAATCCAGTTGGTGACCCTTAATGACCAGCGGTTATCCTGTCTATGTGCTACATGCCCGGCCCATGTCCATTTCCTCTTCTTTATTGCAGCTATGATATCCTTAACTCCCGTTTGTCCCCTAATCCACTCTGCTCTCTTCTTGTCTCTTAAGGTTACACCTACCATTTTTCTTTCCATTGCTCGCTGCGTCGTCCTCAATTTAAGTTGAACCCTCTTTGTAAGTCTCCAGGTTTCTGCTCCGTAGCTAAGTACCGGCAAGATACAGCTGTTATATACCTTCCTCTTGAGGGACAGTGGCAATCTACTTGTCATAATTTGAGAGTGCCTGCCGAATGTGCTCCACCCCATTCTTATTCTTCTATTTATATCAATCTCGTGGTTAGGCTCTGCAGTTATTACCTGCCCTAAGTAGACATAGTCTTTTACAACTTCAAGTGCACTATTACCTATCGCAAAGCGCTGCTCCTTTCCGAGGTTGTTGTACATTACTTTCGTTTTCTGCAGATTAATTTTAAGACCCACCTTTCTGCTCTCCTTGTCTAACTCCGTAATCATGAGTTGCAATTCGTCCCCTGAGTTACTCAGCAATGCAATGTCATCGGCGAAGCGCAGGTTGCTGAGGTACTCTCCATTAACTCTTATCCCTAACTGTTCCCATTCTAGGCTTCTGAAAACGTCCTGTAAGCACGCAGTGAATAGCATTGGGGAGATTGTGTCCCCCTGCCTTACCCCCTTCTTTATTGGTATTCTGTTGCTTTCTTTATGAAGCACCATGGTAGCAGTTGATCCCCTGTAGATTTCTTCCAGAATCTTTATATATATTTCATCTACGCCCTGATTCCGCAGTGTCTGCATGACGGCTGATATTTCTACTGAATCAAACGCCTTCTCGTAATCTATGAAGGCTATGTATTTAGCGATACGTTGGTGATTACTCCTGAATTGCGTGACACAAAATTTTGAGATAAAAAGTGAACTGTTTAGTAACTAATAAAAGTCACCCAGGGTGTAAAAATGTAAGCACAATTTAGCTTAAGATAGGCAGACCGAACGAAAGACTTACTGTGAAAATTGTTGTTCTCATTGCGTACACCAAAAAAAGGGTGCTATGCGTGCAAGCGTGCGTGCAAGCGTGCGTGCAAGCGTGCGAGTGTGGTTGCAATGCGTGAAAGTGTGGATTGATCCGTGTGTCGTCTGCTGTGCGTGCACGTCATGCACGTTTGCAAAGGGTGGTTCGTCCGGTCATGTCAGAGCGAGTGTGGCTGATTGTACGCACACCTTAAACGATGTACGAAAGTCACTGATCTCGCTCAGCTGCTAATGCATTGTATTAGGATCAGCGAGTGTCCATTTCCAAAGCTCTGTTTATTGTCGTCATACCCTTCATTGCCCAGTATAATTTGAAAGTGGGTATCGCTTTCTGCTTCAAGCACATCGCGAAATGCTATTGGCATCCTACCAAACACAGGGTCTAATAAATTGTGTTAGTGCAGCGTTTTAGCGACTCAGTTGTAAAAAAAATTAGGGGACCTAAATATTCGCCTTTAGGACTTGAACGCGATAGCGACATCCTGTTTCCAGCGCGTACTCCAAACACTTAAAGCATGAAACCTTTTTGAATTTCCTATGCACCCACTACGTGGCCTCAGGCGATAGGCGCAGTAGCGTGTGTGCCTTTTATAGTGGGGTACCAGCTTTAAACCATGGAGCCATTATGATAATCACATATTCTGACGTCCGTTGGCAATGGACGTTTGTTCCACGCAATATTACCATATTATTTGATGTTGCATTGTGAAGCACGCATACATGAAGCGTGTGTTTGTGAGCATGAAAGCTACTTTCACGGCATTTTCTTACAGAGGAAGTTCTTTGCACTGTTTTCACAAGCACAGGCGTGGTTGTGTGGTAGAACATCCGCTTGCCACGCAAACGGCCCGGGTTCGATCTCTGCTTGAACCCAAACAATTCTGGTTCGGTCCAGTGATGTTCCTGACTACGCCGCGAATTCCCATTGAGAGACATAAAACTTCCTTATTTCAGGGATTTTCCTCTGCAAACGTTGGCGAAACTCTCAGCCTACATCCCTGCACAACAGGGATGTAGGCTTTTCCGCCCCCATCCACCCACACACATACTATGATTCCACGTGTCTCACGTACTGGTGACTTTTGAAGTGATGACTAGCCCCTACACTGCCGCACAACAAAAGAATGACGTTATTATTGCCTATACTGTTGGTACACTGTACATTGGGGGCTTCAAGTCTAACTGAGGTTGCGCAGCGGGCTTGTTGGTTATCCATAGTATTTGAGGTATAGTGCAACTTGGATGAGGCAGATAAGTAGTTGAAAGTAGTTTTGTCGGCCCCCATCAAGTTAAACAGTCTTTGCTAAAAAACCAAATCGGAGCGCCCAGAGAAAGGTCTGTGCAAAAAGATTCACCGGCACAGGTTTGTAGCGTGCATCACAGGAGTCATCTACCGGATCCTATTAACGTGTGATGCATGCTATATAGGGCAAACCAATAGATGCATCAATGATAGGCTCATCAAACACAAGAATAAAGTTGCC
Source organism: Rhipicephalus annulatus (assembly GCA_013436015.1). Lineage (NCBI taxonomy): Eukaryota > Metazoa > Arthropoda > Arachnida > Ixodida > Ixodidae > Rhipicephalus > Rhipicephalus annulatus. The sequence continues at coordinate 224,886 of WOVY01009597.1, forward strand.
AAGTCGCAGCTTGTGGGCTTTCTCGCAACTCACTGCAAGGAGAACGGTTGGCCATCTCTCTTTATTCATACAATCATAATCGGAAGTAACACTAACGAAATGACATGACTCAGTACAGAAGCGCGATTCATCGCAAAGTTTCGTGACACGTGTATCATCATTATCATTGAAAGAAATAGAATATTTGAGCGTCACATGCTTTGCTTTAAATACACGATTTCTGGTTCGAGCTCTTGGTTTGTTACGCACCATGTGAGAGTATATGTGTTGTGCATTCTCGGAATAAACTGCATTGTTGCAAGATAACGCTGTGTATGTGTTATGTGTCTTCTTGTCTGTCAAGCCTAACACCAATAGCGAACAAGAAATTGTTATACGTAAATATCGTAAAGCAATCTCAAAGGCTATGCTTGAGTGGTGATAGTGCTAGAACCAAATACAGTAGATGAAGGTGCACAGTGACCGCTAATTATTGGCCGTCATCGAAGAAATTAATCATTCCTGAAATTTTCTGCAATATCACGAAGATTCTTTTTTTCTCTTTGGCTCAAAATGACGGGCATAAATTCCCCAAGAACGGCAAAATTCCCTTAAAAAACATCACTGGTTTGGTCTCCACACTTGTCCAGGGATTTCTAAATGCGAATCATTTCTCGGCGAACTTCGGCGACTTTGAGCATTATCTATCTATCTATCTATCTATCTATCTATCTATCTATCTATCTATCTATCTATCTATCTATCTATCTATCTATCTATCTATCTATCTATCTATCTATCTATCTATCTATCTATCTATCTATCTATCTATCTATCTATCTATCTATCTATCTATCTATCTATCTATCTATCTATCTATCTATCTATCTATCTATCTATCTATCTATCTATCTATCTATCTATCTATCTATCTATCTATCTATCTATCTATCTATCTATCTATCTATCTATCTATCTATCTATCTATCTATCTATCTATCTATCTATCTATCTATCTATCTATCTATCTATCTATCTATCTATCTATCTATCTATCTATCTATCTATCTATCTATCTATCTATCTATCTATCTGTCTGTCTATCTGTCTGTCTGTCTGTCTGTCTGTCTGTCTGTCTGTCTGTCTGTCTGTCTGTCTGTCTGTCTGTCTGTCTGTCTGTCTGTCTGTCTGTCTGTCTGTCTGTCTGTCTGTCTGTCTGTCTGTCTGTCTGTCTGTCTGTCTGTCTATATCTATATCTCTATCTCTATCTCTATCTCTATCTCTATCTCTGTCTATATCTATGTATATTTATCTATATCTATCTATATCTATATCTATATCTATATCTATATCTATATCTATCTAGCCGCCTATGACATTTAGCTCTATTGGCCGCGTCAATAATGGTAATGATACCAAACTTGCCGTGGCATATCATGGCTGTACGAAGAACACAATTGACTAGACATAACATGAAAATCATGACATGTTAGTCATGAATGTCATGATTTACATTTCATGGTCTTGCTGCTCTTGCGGTGGTTTCGTTCCCATGAACTGTTGGAAAACTGGTATGGTATGACATGACTGCACGGCGAACACAAGCGACAGACCCTAACATGAAAATCGTGGCATGCGTCTCATGTAGCCACATGACTACATGTCATGCTCATGATGCACTCGCGGCCATTTCACTAGCTTCAAATATACTAAGTTTGGTCATACGGTACGTGAGTGGATGCCGCAGGTATGTGACTGGCGCTAACATACGATAATAACCACGTGCGTGTCATGTAAGAACATGACTACATGCCACGACCATGATGCGCTGTTGGCCGTTTCGCGACCTTCACCTATGCCAAGTTCGGTATTACGTCACTTCAATGAATGCTGAAGGTACGTGACTGGTGCAAACATGATAGACATGAGAAGCGTGTTATGTGACAACATGACTACTGCTACGCTTTTGATGCACTTGTGGTTGTTTTGCTAGCTTCCCATGTACCAAACTCGGTATTACGTGACGCGAACGGACGACATAGGTGAATGATACATCCAAACATGATAATTACAACATGCGTGTCATGTAACAACATGACTACATGCCACACTCACGATGCACTCACGGCCGTTTCATTAGCTTCATATACGCGAAATTTCATAATACGTGATGCCAATGAATGACGAAGGTATGTGACTGGTGCAAACATGATAATCATGAGATGCGTGTCATGTGAGAACATGACTACATGGCACAGTCAAGGTGCCAATACATTTCGACGTGACGGGCGCTAGCTCGCCGGCGTTCATTTCGTCGTGTCGCGCCGGCGTTGCCACGTTAGGCGCCGGTCCTGCCATATACTCGCAGTCGTGCCCCACGCTGTTTTGCTTTGACGCATGCGCGTTTTAGCGCGTTCGGCGTCCATCTGTCCCAAAAGAGAGACGCAGTGCTGTCTGGGTAACGCATTGGCACGAAATGCAGCATGTCGCATTTCGCGCCGGTTGCCGTCGGGCCGCGCTGACGGACGCTAGTCTCACCGGTCGCGCCTTCCGTCAGACTATAGAATCCTACCGTTTCGGTAACGTAGCCTCGCTGCGCCTAGCGTGCGCGCGCGTCAATGCTACATTGGAGTTTAATGGGCACTTTAGGATGCGCTCGCGGCCTTTTCACTAGCTCCACAGATACTAAACTTGGTATCACGTGGCGTGAATAAATGACGAAGGTAAGGGACACATTCAAAAATGATAATCATGACACGAAAGTCACGTACGGCATCATTTAGCTCCACCTCGAGCGTAACGTTGTGCTGATTTTAATGTTACAGATCACCCTTTCTCATTCGTGTTTCGCATATCATCGATTCTAACTGTACGTGGGATCTGCCAATTCTATTATCATTTATTTATTTTATTTGAATCGCTCTCCATTTTTCGGTCACGCATAAGATGATAATATTTGGTCACATCCGACGACGCTGATTCCGACACCAATGCCGACGGCAGAATTTCCGCGAAACGAGCTCTTCAGCGCTATAGCGTTAAAACGAGGCTCTAGGCCACGTACTTGTGCTCTATTCGTAAGTTCACAGCTACTTCCCTGTATTTTATCGATTATGCATGGAGAATATACACGGATTATGCACATGCTGACGCATTTTTCTCCTCTTTTTTTTCTGTGAAAAGTTTCCGTCAACTCATGAGTCAATTCGTGGATCAAAGGCTTCGGTTTTGCAACACGATTCGGTTTTGCTTTTCTAGATTATATTTCTGCATAATCTTTCTGCTTTTTCTCTGTGTTCTCGAGTATCCGCGGGTGTGCTTTTGACCTGCACATGCATGCGTTGTTTTTGGTTGCCTGCTTATATACTCTTCCTTTTTCAAGAAATCGTTTAGTTGCGAGAAAGCGCTTCATGATATTTGGGGTTTAACGTCCCAAAACCACCATACGATTATGAGGACGCCGTAGTGGAGGACTCCGGAAATTTCGACCTCCTGGGGTTCTTTAACGTGGACCCAAATCTGAGCACACGGGCCTACAACATTTCCGCCTCCATCGAAAATGCAGCCGCCGCAGCCGGGATTGGATCCCGCGACCTGCGGGTCAGCATCCGAGTACCTTAGCCACTAGATCACCGCGGCGGGGCATTCGCACTACGTTAGATGTACCGGGTCCTGCCGGTGACATCGTTTCGTTGCCCACCTTTTTTTCGCATTTACATTACAACAACTTTTAATAACATATCCTGTACTTGTCTTGGCATCATTTTCTGTTCATTTTGATATTGTATCTAACAATGAAAACGATCTTTTAAATTTACACTCCTTTTCTTTATTTATAGCAAGGGTCTCGTTCTGGCAGTCTTGGTGCCTTCAGGTAGTATGTGAGAAATCATTGGTGAGCTGCCAGCTCGCAATAAGATCATGTGCTTTGTGACACCAACAGGCAAAACAGCATTTCACACTCACTGCAATGGCAACAGGCGGCATTAACTGACTGTGCATGTGCATTAACTGAAATGCACATGCACATCCTATGATGCGAACGGGAAGGATGACCACCACCATAGGTCAAAGGTGTAGAGCATCGGACGCGTTATTCGAAGGCCGCAGGTTAGGACCTGGCCGGTAGCACGTTCTTCCAGTTTTCTTCACATTTACAATAAAATAGCTTGCGATAACACTTCCTATACATCTACCTAATGTGGTTGCCTGGGCATGTTTGTACGACATATTGAAGGGAAACAGTGCGAAAGATGAAAGACCAGGCAAACAGCACTGTTGCATGTGTCCTTATTTGGCTGCTCTTTCGTCTTTAACGGTGTTAATCTCGAATACCCTATTCTTATTCTGACTACATTGCCTCTTAGTTCTCATTTCTAATGCTCCATATATATGGTGCACGTGGGCTTGATTGTGAAAGAATACACATGCTTCAGTTTTCTTTCGAAAACTGGCGGTCTCCGAGTGCGCCGTTGTGTCTTGAACGGAAGCCACTAGGTGCTGAAAACACGGCTTAGTATGACATTGGAGGAAACATCATCTGGTTCGATATTACGGAAAAGCAAAATCAACTGCCATTGGTGTGCACTTGCTTTTGTGAAAGCAATGCCACCCATATGGTATAGCGCATGATTTTAACGTAATTTTATATTCGATCTTTGGGGGTTCCTAATATTAGATTGTTTTGTGTTTTCATTACATTCGTATGCTATACTCCTGTTTGCATACTGCTTTTGCTTGTTGAGTATGCGTTTAGCCCTGTCAATCCATGCCAGGCAAGTCTTGATAAACTGAAGTGATAACTTCTTAGGCCTTTACCACGTGTTCGAGTTTACTGCAGAATGAACACATGGACTCAGATGGTTTTCGTAAGGAAACTTTTCATGTGTTCACTGTCTTCATTTGCATTTTATCTCTTGGCAACATTGTTAACGGAGTCTACTGATTGACTGAATGATTGAATACCTTTCAATAACTTTATTTAGTCCTGAGGATGCAATGACCCTCGAAGGGGCGTGGCCTGCCCGCGTCGCGCCCATGACGGGAAATTAACACCCAAGGGGTCAGTGAAAGTCAGAAATATGTTGTTGTTGTTTTGCATATAACATAGGCGTACTGCCCAAGCGTGGTGCTGGTGAAACTTGGCTTTCCGAAACCGACATGCATTTGTAGTTCCGCCTGGTCTTTCTCCAGCACAGCAGGGCACGCATTCTACGACGGTGTTTTGCCAGTCATCTTCTCGACGAGAGCAATTCTGTTCACTTTACCAATCTCGTTCTTCGGCAACGAGTCGAACAAGAAGACGCCACCGTACAGATGCTTATGAGCAGCCATAGTCTCTGAAAAAAATTGAAGAGGACAGTGCCAACATGTATACATTCCTGCCGCATTACGATAGCGTAGTTATGAGTGGTTACACTTTGAGCCATAAGGGAGTGGCAAGTGTTCATGAACGATGAGCAGCACAAGTCATGTAACATGTCTGTCCCAATGTAACTAAAAAACATCACTTCTACATAGCCACCAAATCAAAATGATCAAACATTTATTTCGGAATTTTTCAACTGTTTATGTAACTTCGAGAGATTCAGTGTAAGGTGATGACATTGATATTACAGTCATTGCATCATTATGAAGATGCCACTATATGTGTTGCGTATGCGCTAAAAGAGAAGCTAGAAAGGTTATGTTTGAAAAGAAGATAATTGTGAGCACACGTTTGTATGCATCTCAACATCTGTGTTAATGACGCGGTAATTCACTTGCGCCTTTCTCAGGCTGCTGTTCGTGGCTTGTTTGGTTTGGGCTGGTAAAGTTATACTCACTGCTTGGGTAATACCTGGAGGACCTATTTTCGCGGAGTTTTGTGGCAGATTTACTGTAGTGTTGCCAATCAGTCATGCAGACGGTATATAGCTAAGCGTAAGAGTTGCTGGAACTCTGACATGCTTCACGCTCGTCACTCGAATTTTTTACTATAGTATGTCGGTTCACTTCAAAGCTGTAGTTCACGGCACTTCGAAAATGAGCATACATGTTCAACTACCAAACATTTTGTTACTGTAGCTGTTGTTCGACCTCTTCCTCACAACATTTCTACTCAACAAATGATAAAAAAATTCACGACGTTCGAACTTCTTTAGTAGCGAAAAGCAATGAAGCTGCACTTTGTTAGGTTTACGGGACCCAGAAACCAGCTGTACGATTTTTTACGTATAAGGTGAGTCAGTAAGAGAATGTTCATTAGCATACCAATTGAAGCCCTCTGCCGGAACCCTGTAATTTGTTACAAGACTAAACATGTGAATTGCTATAGATCGCAGTGGCTTAGCCAAACCACTTTGCATGTTCCTGCTGCTATTCTGTACTGAGCTCATTTCTGTGTCGGAAGCAAAACACACACACACATACACGCACACACAAACACACACACACACGCACACACACGCACGCGCGCACAGACGCACACGCACACACGCACACATACACACACGCACGCACACACGCACTCACACACACACACACGCACACACACACACGCACGCGCACACACACGCACACACACACACACACACGCGCACACGCACACACACACACACACACGCACACACACACACAAAAGAAACGTAAGGGCGGTGATGGCGAAACGGAGCGCACCACTGCGGAAAATACTGTCAGGCCTGCGCGGAACGCGCGGCAGTCACAGCAAAAGCTGAAAAAGCGCCGTTTCAGTGCCTTTTCAAATGCGAAGCATTTCACAGTCGCATCTGCTAACAAATATCGCTTCACTGGAGCAGACATTGTGTCGTCGTTGTTTTTTTATTTACTTATTCTTTTATTTTGCACTGTAGTATTTAGCACACCGCCGGTGGACAACTGCGGTGAACGCGACTCTTGTCTCATTCCAGCTTTCAAGCGGGAAAGGGTGGTGCTCAATCCGTATTTACACTCCATATGCCATAGTCTAAAGGCATAAGGATAATGTCTGAATGTATTATTAGTTTTCAGTGCTCCTGATAAAATATACCAGTTTTCTAACAAGACCTACCTCGTTGAAAGGCCCAGCAGATGGTGCTTATTGATGCACAAAACTGATTGGTGAGTGTGGGCAAAACGTAGTGTGGAGGATACCCTCTTTTCTGTTTTAGTCTTTTTTTTCGCGGGGCATGTAACGTGGGCCACACGGGCATGTGCCTGAACGAGCACTTAAGAAATCACGCCGATAACGTTATTAATGACAGAGATGCCTTCTTGGTGTTACACGTAAGCACGTGTGGGTGCACTTCAAAGTTTTAAAAGACCGCACTATTAAAGGCGCGGTTATTTAGGCGCTCTCTCCTCAACGAATATAATACAGCGACTTTAGTATTAAAGGTGCAAAGGCGTTGTAGGGTGACGTCAGTAGCTATATATCGAACTGCACAGCAAGCGCTGGTGACACACGTGATTTTTGTTTGCCCTCTGCCCTGCCAGTTGCTACTTGCAAACTTTCAAGTGAAAGGAATTGAGAAATGCGTTTTAGCCTGTGTAGGGTGTGCTGACGCACGTTGCGTGCGTCGTAATGATGTAACAAGATCGTTCATGTTAACAAATTGACGGGACAGGAAGGTTTTTTTGTCCCCACTGTTATTGATGCTGTATAGAGTTAGAATGAATAAAGCCCTAGAATTTATTAACATCGGTTTTAATCTGTAACACAAACAGGCTGATGAGATGATTGAGCAGAAGCTTCCAAGTTTATCTGGATGGTATTGTCCAACTTGCGGGCAGTCGAGATAATTTAGAGCGGCTGGCGGATATATGCGGACGGTGATGTGTATAAATTGGTGAACAATATGTGTATTGATGGTATTCATTAATGCCAATGATCAGGCGATCTCAATACAGGGCCAAGAGATGCAGAGGGTAAGTGATTATAAGTACATTGAAGTAGGGGTAGATGAGGGTGATAGGTAGATAGAAGAGAAAGAGGAACGCTGCAGTAATTGAGCGCAATAAGTTATGTGGGTTCATTAGGTAAGAGGTGCTTCGAGGTCTGTGGAAAGGTAGATTTGGTGCAGCGTTTACATTTGTGTACTCAGTGTGGGGCATGAGGCCGATGATTCAATCAGGAATCGATGTGAAATAAATAAGTACGATGCCTTGCGTTAGGAGCTCAGGGTAAGACGACACTTGAGACTGCAGCAGGGTTATAAGGGATGGACAAGTTTTGAGGCAAGGGAAGCTCAAAATAAAGTAAGTTTCGAATAGAGTAGGAGGGATATGAAAAATAGTATATTGATAATATTGTGTTCCGTTATTTTTTTGAAGGAGAATCAACTCACAGTGAAGAAGTGCTAGCAGGCTCACCAGTGAATATTCGGCTAACAGCGTAAACAGTACGGCAACAAATACTGTCAAGAAAAAAAAAAGAGATTAGGGTAGTATTTGCTGGATGACAGCATTGAAACGTGGCCCTGAATAACAAGCGAAAGTGCAAAAACGAAAGAAGAATGGAACAGGAGAAAGAAAAGAAATGAAAGGCTGAGAGGTACGTCTGGTTTGCTACTCTGTAGGTTGAGAACAGGTGAGAGGATTAAAAGAAAGGGAAGCGAGGAGAAGTGAAGGCACCGTACATGTGGTCAGTTTACTGTACGCTTATAAGAAGTCATTAAGTGTGGTCGACTTTACGAAACCTAGCAGTGCCCATGTCGCTTTGCTGGACTGTTATACGTAGAGCCATGAACAGAGAATCTTCTTTCCGGAAAAGAAGTCCATTATCTACTTTGTTTAACGTTTCGCATAGCACGTTGCGTTCGCTTGAAAATGATCCCAGGAACGCAGTAGATGGTCTACTGTATCATCGCTATCCCAAGAGTCACTTCTAGATGTATCCGTCATTCCTATGCGAAAGGAGTACGCCTTCGTGAAAGCTACTTCTGACCACAGGCGGCACAGTAAAATTGCATTCCGGCGGGAGAGGTCTGATGGAACTTGAAGCTTTCTCGGTTGGTCCAACATATGAAGGCGGTGGCTCTCGACACTGGAGTCACTAAACCACATTTCCGACATTGTGCCAGCGAATGAAAGAAGGCCCCTTGCGGCATCGGTTCTCGACAAGAGTATTCGGGGTGTTCTGGTGGGTAGATCGGGCCGCTTCATCAGCGAGGTTGTCACCGAAAATGCCACAATACCCCGGTAACCACTGAAACAACACATCAAGTCCTTTCTGAAGAACTTGGTAAATGACTTGTTTCATTTCATTCACTAGTTCTTCATTACTTCAAGCTCTGAAGTGATGCGTTAGAGTCGCAGAAGACAGTTCATTCTTTAGGCCGGGCTTCGGAAATACTAAGTATAGCAGCACTATAGGCGGAGCTCCGCTGCTGTCGATGTTTTTTTGTGGGACACTTCGAACTTAATGGTGACATCGAACGCCAAGATAACAACAGCACCTGTCGAGCTGTCAGCTGAGACCGATCACGGAGGCATTTTATGATACGAACGAAAACGTTTCATGCTAATTCAAGTGGAACCACTTTGCCGTTCGAAGGGAGTTTAGGCCATTTTAGAACGCATAGCTATAACGAGAAACGAAGTAAAGAAAATGTGTGTGCTGGGGAAAAAAGTAAGACAGATGTGTGCATGTTCTGATTGATTGAAGAGATATGCGGCTGATGTAAATTTGAGCATTGGCCCACGTGACGCCTCAGGTTTTAGCGAAAAAAAGCACCTGAACGATAGCAATAAGTAAGGGATGTATGAACAGAGTATTATAAAGAAAATCAAACAGCAAGGACAAAGCAAATATTTGAAAAAGTAAACATAATCTACGGTACAGAGCTGAGAACTGGGGTGTGTTGTTTTTAAAGTAAGACTGATTTAATCGGAGCATGCATATATAAAGTCGTAGAACATCAGTTTACAGACTCTCAGGCAATATGAAATGTGCTAAAATTGACGTTCCACCCAATTTTTTGGTTATTTTGTGTTACCTATAGAAAGTGTCTTCACCTAATATCTGCCTTGAGTCAAAACACATTCCTATACGAGGTTCTAGTGCAATTACAAGCTTCAGAATGTTGAACAAAAGAATGACTCGCTACAAATACACGACGATGGCCTTTTTGGTGAATATTAGCTCGAAATGAACCAACCTGATATGGTAACTTTAACTCTTTCCGTGAATATGGAGGGGTCAGCAATTATATCCTTGTCTCTTGGCACGATGGCGGCTGCGGGTACTTCTCCATAGCGGGCGTCAGGCAGCCCCACTACCGCCACCTCTGCGATATGCAATGAGTGTTCTTGAAGCAAGAGCTCCTCGAGCTCGGCTGGAGCAACTTGATTCTCCATGCACTTTATCATCTCCTTCAACCGTTGCACGAAGAACAGGCGGCCATCTTCGTTATAGTAACCTGCGTCACCTATGCCATACAAAGAATGGACATAACAAATTCTTGTTTAAAAGAAAAGCAGACGTAAGTATAAAAAATTAGGACTCATATCATCACACTCCTTGCTCAAACTTTGTTACGATCCCATTACGCATGAACGTGCTGCCATGCGTGAACCTCGCCGGCTTACTAAGAAGCCTACTACATTGATTGATTGATTAATTGATTGATTGATTCATTTATTCATTATTGACTTATTTTTGTTTGTAAATTTTGTATACAATCGTAGAAACAAGAAAAAAAACATCACAGCAAACCCACGGAGTGGTGGTGGTGGTGAAAACATTTAATAACCATTAAATGGTTACAGAGAGGTGATGGGGTTGGGGCCTTATTGGCCTCCTACCCTCACAGCACTAGGTGGAACCCCTATTCTGGGGCTCCATTGGCAAGCAACGCCGCCCGTGCCCGTTGAACCAGAGCCTCTTGGGCCTTCAGGTCTTGACAGCCGAGCAGGGCCGCCTCCCAGTCCTCTCTCGTGCGAGTGGGGTGGGGGGGGATAGATGGATTAGACTGGCACGCCCAGACGATGTGAAAGGTGTCAGCTACCTCGCCACAGAACTGGCACGTGCCATCAAAGGATGAATTGAAATGTTTTAGCACCGCCGGGCACAGCACAGTATTGGTAAACAGTTTTAAAAGGAGGCGCTCGTCAGCGCGATGCAGTCCCTTACAAGGGTCTGGATAGCGCCGGTGCTCCTCCTTGTAGTAATTGATAGTATCTTTGAATGAAAGGGCCGAATTGTCTGATTGCGAGTAGGCTTCCAAAGACAGGGAGATAGCCCGGGAAGAGAGTGCACGGGCGGCCTGATCGGCCTGTTCGTTACCCCTGAGTCCTTGGTGACCGGGTGCCCAAACCAGATTTCGCGGAGTTGGATTAACGTATCGTCAGCTAGGTTCCAGTATGCGCTGAGCAAGTGGTGAAGCGCACCCTAGCTGATAGTTCCGACAGGCCCCTCGTGAGTAGGTGATGATTTGTTTAGAAGAGGGATATGTGAGAGCCAGAGCGATGGCAATCTCCTCCGCTTGGTTGTGCTGTAGGCTTTGAAAGTGAGCCCGTTTACGGTGTTTGCGTTGTGTATGACTGTGGCAGTATACCACCCCCCAAGGTGCGGGCCGGCAACGTCCACGTAGCACACGTGTTTCTCTTGACCAAAGTGTCGCTGCAACGCTTCCGCGCGCACCTGGCGGCGACCACTGTGGTTTTCTTTGGACATGTTGCGGGGAAGGGGTCGGACCCGGAGGGCGCGTCTCCAAGGTTCTGGCACTCTCACCCTTTCCTCAATATAGTAATCGTGTTTGATGTGTATTCGGTCCAAGAGGCGGCAACCGAAATGGGTCTGTGCAAGGCGCGTGTATTGGTTAACGAGGATGGCTTCTCGAAGTTCCCGGTAGGTATTCACCACGCCTAGGGCCAGAAGTCTCTGGTTAGACGCGGTGATAGGAAGGTCGAGAGCCCGCTCTATAACTTTACGGTGGATGACCTCGAGTTGATCATCCTCGTGTTGGCGTAGGTGCAAGTAGGGAGTCGAGTAGAGTATTCTACTCGTTACGAAAGCATGGGCCAGTCGCATTGCATCCCTGCTTCGTAATCCGCCCCGCTTGTTGGAGACCCGGCAGACCATACGGCCCACGTGGTCTCCCACCGTGCGAAGTTTGGCTATTGTGGTGTCGGCCTTGCGTTGGTGGTGTATGAAGAGGCCAAGGACGCGGATCTCCTTGGCCTCACGGATCGGTCCCGAGGGAAGACTGATATGGAGCTGAGTTCTGTCCTGAGGGGAGGCGCGTACGTGCACAAATTCTGACTTAGCCAGGGCACACTGGAGTCCGCAGTAGGTTGCGTAGTCATCGACTACAGTCGCTGCTGCTTGCAGACAAGACTCCATGTGACCCAGGTTACCTTGCGTGGCCCAGATCATGATATGATCCGCGTAAAGAGCGTGATGTATCCCTGGTAGAGAAGCCAATTTAGGGGGAAGTTGAAGCATGGCTATATTAAACAGAGTGGAGAGAGAACCGCGCCTTGAGGAGTTCCCCTCGAGCCGATGACGTAAGGCCCATGTTCCTCATCTTGTATGCGTATGTAGGAATGACGGTCTGTAAGAAACTGTCTAATATAATTGAATGTTTTATAACCACACTTGGTCTGACTGAGGTGGTCAAGGATTACCTCGTGCTTCACGTTGTCGAATGCCCCTTTAAGATCTAAGGCCAGGACTACTTTGTCATTGGGGGGAGGGCATTCAACAGGATCTAATATGTCATGGTGAAGCTGTAGAAGTATATCCTGGGCTGACTTCTGAGGGGGGAATCCAAACATGGTGTCCGCAAAACTGTGCTGTGTTTTTAGAAACTCGGAGAGTCTGTCGCGCACCATCGTTTTCATCAGCTTGCCAACACAAGACGTGAGGAAGATGGGGCGAAGGTTCTCCACGTCAATAGGTTTACCTGCCTTCGGGATGAAGGTCACGAGAGCTGATTTCCATGCAAGAGGGAGAGGAGTTTCTCCGTCCCAAATGCTATTGATGTATTTGAGGAGCGTGGCGTAGGCTGCGTCGGGAAGATTGGCCAACAGTTTGACCGTAACCTGGTCACGCCCTGGTGCAGTGCCATGCTTCATCTTACGTAAGGCCGCCTGGAGGTCGTGGAGCTGGAACGGGGTGTTCAACTGCGTGTTCTTTTTGCCTGCGTAGGAGTATGCGGCCGTCCGGGGGTCCTTGGTGGTGCACAGGTATCGGTCCCTGAGCGTGTTTGCCAGCTGTGCTGTCGTTCCAGTAAAGTTGTGTATGACCTTATGTAAGTGACGTGGAGTTTCCGTGCGTGTTTCTGTTGGATTGATGAGAGCGCGAAACAGGCGCCACGTGTTGCGACCAGACATCTGGCGTGCAGCCGTGTTGCACCTGTCCACCCAGTTAGTGTCGGCTAGCTGAGCAGCATATTCCGCAGCTTGCTCCGTGAGTTCTAGGATGCGTTTCTTGAGGCATCTGTTATGTTTCTGTTTTTTACATCGTTTGGTGAGGCTGCAGCGGGCCTGCCAAAGATGGAGGAGGTGGTTGTCCACGTCCGTTTGAGTTTCCGTGAGCTGTATCAGCCGTTCGTGTTGTTTCAGTGTAGACGTCCGTGATTTAGACCAGGTGTCGTATCCCGACTGGAGAGGGTCTACAATAGGTAGAGTGGTGCGAAAAGTTGTCCAGTCTGGGATATGAGCTTGTGTAAGTGGGCGTTTTAAGGGACGCATGTACACGGTTGTGTTTAATACATAATGATCACTACCGAGAGTGCCCTGTGTGTTCATCCAGTCGGCATGGCGTCTGTTGCGTGTAATTGTGAGGTCCGGGCAAGTATCTCGTTGAACAGAGTTGCCTACACGTGTTGGGCTGGCGGGATCAGTGTGGAGGGTGAGTCCAAGTGTAGAAAGAAGTTCTGCAAGCTTCCTTCCACGCGTGTCCTCTCGTGGGTAACCCCATAACCTGCTTGGGGCATTGAAGTCGCCGACGATCAGAAGGGGGTCCCTTCCTGCCACTTGCATAGCTTGTGTGAAAGTTGCGCTGAACGTGACGTTCTTAAGCTTTGGGGGACAGTAAATGTTTATAATACGAACAGGTGGGTCAGATCGCCTTATAGGCAGCACCGACACCATCGTGTATGGGAAAGGCGGTGTTGTGGGGAGTGTGACTTCCTGGGCGGTATATTGCTTGTGAACAAGTATACATGTCTCCGGGTTGTGTTGAAATGTAGTGTAATTTGTGTGTTTGACGTCCGTGCCGGGTTCCTGAAGGGCAACCACGGCAACGAGGAACTCAAAGGTCTCAAGATAGAGGCGGAAATGAGCCCGCTTCTTGTGATTCTTGAGACCTCTGCAGTTGCAGTGTGTTAGTAACCCACGGAGTGGATGAAGAGTGGGGCGAAGCGTCCATCAGTCCATCCGTGCTTCCTTCCGTCCGTGCGTCCGCCCGCCCTTGCATCTGCCCCTGCGTTCGTCCATGCGTCTATCAATCCGTCCGTCCGTGCATCCGTCCATGCAACCGTCTGCGTGTCCATGCGTCCATCCGTTCGACTGTGCTACGTCTATTCACATGTGCGTCCGTCCATCCATGCATCTGTTTGTACAACCGGCCGACCACGTGTCTATTCATTCGCCCGTCTTCTTGTATGTCTGTCCTTCCACGCGTCCGTGCACCCGTCCATCCACCCGTTCGTCCATCTAGTGAACACTCCAAGTACCGCCATTTCACATCTTTTCATCTTATATTCATCGTATAAAAGAAGCACTGCCGTCCAGCGGACATTCCAAGAACTAAATGAGAGGTAGCTACCTACTACTACTAGGGAGACGCTTCTCGACCGACGAGCTGGAAGGTTGTCGCGGCGCGCTGCTGCAAGGGACGCTTCTGGCCTCTGTCAACGGTTCTCTTGTGCCGCTCATCACCAAGGCGGCTCCTCTTGTAGGGGAGCCTACGTAAGAGAGGAGGTGATTGCACCGTCAAGATTACAACCCCTCAACCAACTGGATGATGCCTCTAACAGCCAGCCAGTGGACCTAATCATCCAAAGATCATCCCGATCAGGGCTACCGAGCGACACACCACTAAACGGCCCCACCACCGCAGGAAAGCAAATAAGCCAGCATCTTTTGGTGAGCGCCGTGCGGCATCCGAGCATACTGCTATGGACTACCAGAAGAGCTGGACTGTAGTCCAAAACCGAAAACTGCCGCAACCCAAGCCACCAACCTCCCCACAGCCACAGACCTTATTTGAGACCATAATTTCGAGGCCTAAAGCATTTAGCATCACCCAGACTCCGCCGTATCAGTTCGCGTATAGACTCCGTCTAAGTCTTTCTAAAATAAAGACGGACATTCACTACAGACTTCTCACCAAATCTAACCTAGAAGTAGTTGATTGCTACACAGAGCAAGCTGCACATCTACTGCTGAACCTTGAGCACCTGATCATTGACGATCAAATCTTGCAGTTTATTACCCATGTTGCGCTCCGTGGAGGGCGCATAAGAGGTGTCATTCACAGAATCAAGGAATTAACTGAAGGGCAGTTAATGAAAGGCCTGACAAGTTCAACTCACGAAATCAAGGCAGCACGGCCCTTCAGGTCATCTAAGACAGCACTAATTACGTTCAACGGTTCAAACCTGCCAGAATATGTGGCTTTCGAATCAGTACGTTTCCCTGTGCACAAATACAGACCCAAGATAACATCATGCTTGATTTGCTTAGGCATAGGACACAGAGCTGACGTTTGTACCGCCCCCAAAAGAGACCCTGGAGTTTGCAGAAAGTGCCATACGAATCATGCGGAGGATTTTATCTGTACTCCGAAATGCATACACTGCAGTGGACCCCATGACTCGCGCTCGCCCGACTGTCCAAATATAGCAGCGGCAACTGCTGCTCTTCGTAAGCGAGTGAACAAACCACACAAGCCAGCGGCACCCTATTCCTCACCAAACCGCTGTGCATCAGGCAAAAAGACTCAGTAGACGACACAGTCAAAGGAACCGAACTTTCCGTCTTCTGCAACCGATCAACTAACACTCACACCACAGACGCGCCCGCAGTCAGTAACACAAGCTCCGACGCAGCTAGCGTCCCCCGCCACATATGCAGCTAAGGTGCATTACGTGCAGTGTCCAGCTAATGCCTCGCCTGCACCACAGACGCATATCCAAGTGTTCTGCAAGAGCTAGCGGAACTACAAAACACCCAGAAGAAGTATCTACAAATAATCAGTGACCAGAAGAACACTATTGATGAACCTAAAGCTGATATAATCCAATCGAAGTAACAAAACGCTGCCATGGACGCTCCAACCTTGAGTCAATTGCACCTCCCCTCCGAGCATGAGCAATGCGAGCGTTGCTTCGAGCAATCGCTGCAGAGCTACAGCACATGCAACACATTATAGAGACGCTCAGACCAAAAACGTCGGTTAAAGGTAACAAACGCGTCAGGCCTATTGCCAGTGCAGATCAAGAAGAAACCATAGATTAAGAATCATGCCTCTGATAATTCAGTGAAATGCGAGAAGCCTTCCCAACAAAGTTGATGACTTTCTTTACATCATAAATGCTCTAAAAAACTCCCGATATCATTTGCGTGCAAGAGCCGGGTAAATATTGCCCCATTCCAGGTTATGCTGGCATTTCATCTGGTCGATATGTTACGTATACAAAGAAGAACCTTCCGGCGGTTCATGAGCTCTTTTCTTCGGTTTCATTTTCGAGCATTCATACTCGTACTGAAATAGAGGGCAAGACATACGAAATTGTAAACTGCTACAGACCTCCCAAATCAGGTAATGTGGAGTTCCTTCTCAGTAAAATAGACCTTAAAGGTCCAACCGTAATTCTGGGAGACTTTAACGCACCATGCGTCTTCCGGGGATACTCACAACATTCTCCCAAAGTGAAGCAACTCAAAAAAGCTTTGGAAGACACCGGCTTCACCCTCCTTAACATGCCATGCAAATACACAAAGATTGGTGGCGCGAATCAGAATAATGCATCGCCAGACCTCACTTGGGTTAGGCACCTACCAAAAGGTACGCACTGGGACATATGGCCCGACAATATTGGCAGCGACCACTTACCAACTCTGATTGCCTGGGGCGAAGTTTTTACTATGTCAAAGGAGTTTTACTTTATTGACTGGGACAATTATCGGTCTTATATGAATAGATGCCCTAAAACAGTCACCCATGATGAATTTACAATACATATATGAGAAACGACAAGGAAGGCAAGCAGAACCTACAAAAAGATTCCTCAAAAACCTGCACCCGATAGGCACCTCTTTAATTTGTTAGAGGCACGCATACCTGCTTTACATGCATTCAGGACTGCAAAATCAGCTCGCAATCGTCTGAAGCTTAAGCTTCTTACTAGACAGGCATCAAATTACGCATGCAAGCTACGTAGGCAACAGTGGCAGGATTGCTGCAACCAGCTAGACGGTTGGATAAATAATCAAAGGCTGTGAAACATTGTCTAATCATTGGAAGGCCGGGGCAAAACTCGAAGAGCCAATGAAAAACTCTGTTTGGCTTCCCATTCATCAGAACCAGCCACGGCTGATGCGTGCGCCAACACAATTTTTGCACAACTGGCAAGGCATCCTGAGTATCCAAAGTGGCCAGAGAAAAAGAAAGCAACGACATAATGGATGCTCCCTTCACAATTCAAGAACTTATAATACCACTAAAGGAGTCAAATTGTAAAACTGCTTCGGGCCCTGATATGATTACCTACAAACAATTGCAGAAACTGACAGAGAACCAACTAACCCCTCTTTTTTCATGATCAGTCAAGTATGGGAAGATGGCAATCTCCGTAAAGAGTGGAAACATTCAAATGTTATACCACTGCCTAAATCAAACAAATCTTCGACGACTGCAAGTAACCTTCGGCCAATTTCGTTAACTTCGGTAATCAGAAAAGTGATGGAGCGAATGGTGAACAAGCGCCTCACATGGATGCTAGAAAATAGGAAGCACTATCACTAGACCCAAACTGGCTTTAGACTCCACCTGTCTACTCAAGACACATTCTGGTGCCTATACGAGGACGTGCTAAAGAACCCTTCACCTTATTGGCCGAGTACTATTGTAGGTATTGACGTAGAGAAGGCTTTCGATTCAGTGCCCTATGATACTATAGTACGAGAGCTGTCAGAAGTGCCTGTTGGTAGAAGGCTGTATAATTATGTCCGGAGTTTTCTCTAGGGCAGGACCTTTTCTATAAAAATAGACTCTTTCAATAGTCAATAATACTCCAACAAAATCGCAGTTCTGCAGGGAGCCGTTATCTCTCGAACACTGTTTAACATAACAATGCGCCCTCTTGCCTTTCTTCTAAGTGAAGTCCAGTCCATCTCCGCGGGAATCTATGCCGACGACGTTACAATTTGGTGTAACGTGTGAGACATCTCTACCCCACAGCAGCAACTCCAGAAGGCAATAGATGTTATCACCATTTTCCTTGACAGGCAAGGTCTCCAGGTTTCACCAGAAAAGACCGAATTTATAGTCGTTTTGAAACCTACAAACCACAGCAAGCAGCAGTTTATTCGAGATAAAACCCAACTTACTGTACGCAACACAAGCATACAGTGCAAAGAGCACATTAAGGTTCTAGGCATTATATGTCAACTAAACGCCAAGTCCACTCAATGGGTAGAAAAAGCGCTATGCACTACGAAACAGACAACAAGAGTGCTGCGGAAGTTTACAAATTGCGCCTGGGGCCTATCCGAAGGTCAAATTAAAAGGCTCGCACAAACGCTCGTCCACTCAAGGCTTCTATATGGACTACCTTTCCTGCCAACGACGGCGACTCAGCTTGAAAAACTTGAATGCATCAACAAAACATGCATTCCCATCGCCACAGGGCTACCGCAATACACCGAAGTCGAAGACCTGTACGGAACAGGTCTACTTCTTCCATTACGTGACTATGTAGAGCCTGCACTACAATCTCAAAATGAGCGTCTCAAGCTAACCCGCCCTGGAAGAGTCATCAGAAATGAGCTAGGTCTAAGCAACCAAGACTTGCCTCAAATTCTACCTACCATTCCGCCATGGGATGATATTACCGTGACAGACAATCGGCCGCTTTCAAAACATATGAGCCAAGCCTCGGATAATCAGCGAAGGCATACTACGCTCAGCGGCATATTGAACACCTTAAAAGTATACCTAACGAAGAAGATATAATCTACACGGATTTCTCATGCACTATAGAAGGCTCCAACACAAGGGCACTTTTCAACCTGAGAACAGGAGAAGCATCCTTATTCTTTATTACTAAATCCTGCTTACTGCCCGAAGAAGCTGAAGGGTATGCTATTTCAGAAGCTCTAGCACACTATAATCAAACAGGACGATCGCCAAAACTATTCACATCTTCACGGATTCGCAGCAAGTGCTTGAAACACTCCGAACAAGAAGAAAGCTACCAGCGTACGCCAGGAACATCCTGCGCGATGCAGCCCAACTTCAACTATGATCAGTCTGGGTACGAGTTCATTGGATTTCTGGATACACAAATATACCGGGACACGAGCTAGTTCTTCAACGAGCCTTGCAGCATCACAGAAAGGAATGACCCGGGGATGCGAGCTCGAAGCATGCCACAACGATGACCCAAGATGAGACCCATGAAGGCAACTACCGAGCGAAAGTTCAACGTCAGCGGCAATTAAGAACCAAATTAGAAGAAGCTACAAAACACGATGCTCCACCCCCAAGATCTACCCGCCTCTATGAGGTCACACTCAGAAGATTATAAACACGAAGTTTCACGACAATTCCGGTTTTTCACAAGATACACCCGACAAAGTACTCCGACCCCAACAGTGACTACTGCCACGAGCCAGCAACGACGGAGCATATTCTCTGGGAACGCCCCGTTCACGAATCAAGCCGAACTGCTTTTATGAAAAAAAGCCCAACATACCCTGCCTCAGCTACAGCAAGACATGGAAGGTACTACCAACTGGATACATGAAGACCCACTCATCAGAGCCAGGCTGAAGCTGTGGTGTGCTGCCTTGCGCATGATCGTCATTCCCTGCCCAGCAGTAACAAGCTGACCAGTTTGAGGTCACCCGAGATTTTTTTCCCCATGGTGCTGAAGCCAACAAGCGAGAGCACATTGTAAATAGTCAAACAATGTTTTCAATCAATCAATCAATCAATCAATCAATCAATCAATCAATCAATCAATCAATCAATCAATCAATCAATCAATCAATCAAGCAATCAATCAATCAATCAATCAATCAATCAATCAACCAACCTACTACTACTACTACTACTACTACTACTACTACTACTACTACTACTACTGCTACTACT
Source organism: Rhipicephalus annulatus (assembly GCA_013436015.1). Lineage (NCBI taxonomy): Eukaryota > Metazoa > Arthropoda > Arachnida > Ixodida > Ixodidae > Rhipicephalus > Rhipicephalus annulatus. The sequence continues at coordinate 245,173 of WOVY01009597.1, forward strand.
ACTACTACTACATGCATCGCGGATTATTCACGACAAACGGCTTTTTAAAAAGCTTCGCCTCTCAGAGCTGCTCTGGGCAGCTTCAGGAGCTCTTGGCCTGCGTTCTCTAAGGTGGCAGGAGGTGTCGGAGGGGGCGAAAGAAACGTGCTTGGGGTAATATTTGGATGACATCAACAATGACTAACAATTACACAATACAAGCAAAACGAAATAAAAATACAATATCATGCGCAGCACATAAATATAGGTGCACGGGTGGAAACAGTAACAGTCTTTTTTAGACAATGTGAACAAATTACATGTTCAAGCACACTTTTCGCAAAGGCAGGAGTAACTTGAGAACAGTGATATAGGCAGTGGTAATTACGCGCACAACGTGAACTTTACGTGGAACCGACGTGGCAGCAAGAGAATAATATATTGCTCATTTATGAATTCAAGGGCGTATCACCACTTGGGAATTTTGTCAACAACCGACGCTGTGTTCTCCGATCTTAAGGTACAGCGCGCATTGCCGGCAGCAGTTTCAGTTTCTATTTTGGTGGCGACAAGTTCGGCCAAAGTAATTTTCATTTTGGACACACTGCGTCTGCTTTTGTCAGCACAGCGCCTGCTCTGTTTTATCAGTGCTAGCCAGATGCGTGCGATGCAGCTGTTCACCACCCTATTCTGTAGCCCTTTTATGCTCTCGCCCATCGCCTAGCCTTCGCGAGTGCTTGCGGTCCTAGGAGAGAGAGCCCACCTTGTAGAGCCCAACATCTGCTTTTTGACGCACCCTGCGCCCTCCTAGGCACCATGACACATATGTTGTCTCTGCACCCAATAAAATGGGCCGTATATGCGTCATGGTGCATAGGAGCGCGCAGGGTGCGTCAAAAAGCAGATGTTCGCAGAAACATGCAAAACAATGTGTTAAGTGTTGTCTAGGAGCGGTGTATAGCGTACCGCTAACGTGCGGTCGCAAAACATCGGCCTGACCGGGCGATGTTTGAATATACGCCTCAGGGAGCATTTGAGTTCCTTGAAAAGTAGTCCTTTTTCCGTATCAGCTTCACATTGCCATTCGTGCAAGTGTCAACCATTGTTTCAAAAAACAAGTGTACTGTTCCGGCATCCGCTTCAAACCACGCGTGAAATTTCCGTAGCATATCACATTTCTAGAAATGAGAATCAATGTATCAGCCATCCGTCATTATCACTACTTGACTGTGAATTTAAATATAATAATAGTTCGTAGACAAGTGCTTCGAATGAACGCCATGCTTGCTGCTCACATTATCATCCTATTTTCCTGTTGACATGCGCACCCTTGTGTACTTTTATGTCCTTCGAACATGAGAATAAACCAGTCGTTAGTTGAGCACTCGTGCTGTGTGCCTCCTCTTTGCTTTGTGTCTGTGTTTACCCTCGAGCTCCCAGTTCGCTGAATCATCATGAATTACCAACTAGCCAACCTTTCCATCCCATTGCAGAATACGATGCCCAGTCCCGCCCCTCCACATTTACCTACACAGCTCTAGTTTGGTGCAGTCATCTTTATACCTCCATCGCAATGCGACTGAATCGTGACATAGTTTCTTCCTAACATGCAAATTATATTGTTAAGCTGCAGGTATCTTGCCTATCAGTTGGTAGAATTCACCGCTTAGGCAGAAACGGCCATTCTACACAAATTATTGTTCATTTTCAAGATTACAATGAGAAACAAAAGGTGTTCAAGAACGCAAACTCACGGGTACAAAAATATTCATTAAAAGGATTACTTTCTTGAAACACTACAGAAAAGAAAGCCATTATGGGCAAATGCTAGGGCTGAAAGACAAAAGAGAAAAAAATGTTTCACTTAATAATGACAAACTACGTATCAATGGGATGGGCAGTTTTTCATCTGAGATGAAAAGGCTCAATACAGAGTAAAGTTTTCTACCTTTCATCGTAAATGTAAAATTGATCGACCAATCCAGACTCTCGCAAAACAGCTTTGGCTTAATAGCATAAATTTGCGTAGCATCGCCAACAAATCATCGGAACTTGGAGCTATCGTGTTGTGTTATGATCCCGATATTGCCGCTATCATGGAGACCTTGCTTCGGGATGACATCGATGATACTGATGTTTTTCCGATCTCATATCAGGTATATCACCATGACCGCCCTACTATAGTGGTGGCGGTGTGGCTGTTTTAATGAAATGACAGAATTCGCGCATTACTGGTACGTCAAATGAATAAACATCAAAGTTTTCTTTGAACGTGTTCTGCCCTGGGCGCGCTTTCTTGTTATGTGACGTTTACCAAACTTCCGATGCACCAGCTTGTTTTTGCATGAT